>VSDK01017221.1:227725-242286 GCA_009767595.1 Symbiodinium kawagutii | reverse complement strand
CTGAACCCAGGAGTCGTACTCCTACTGCGTCTATGTGATGCAGTTCATTTGCATGACTTTGTGGTTTGGAGAGGCCGGGCTCATCGACCAGTCTGCCAATAGGAGGCGTGTTCGCAGAGGAAAAGGGATTGATCGTTCGATTTCCCAACGGTTGAGGGCTCTAGACTCTAGAATGGTTCCCCTCATGCTTATGACTGCTCGTAACTTGATGCTGAATGCACGCTTGTGGATCTTTTTGGTAATTGGTAAGTTGATAGTTGTAAATATAAACGCCTCATTTGTTGCGTCTACAAACGTAGTGGTGAGCCTCCTTTTTTGGTTGATTGCTGCAGGGAGCTTTACTGCCTGAGGGGATTACCATAGTTTGTCGTCATGATCTTCACGGTCTGTCAGGCAGACAGAGCTACACCTGCTACCATCTTGCCCATGCTTGCTTTTGCATCGATGCGCAGTAGGAACTTACATTACCCCATGACCCCATGAACCATTTGTGGGTGGTAACCCCCCCTTGGGTTGTTATCAGTTGGCCATGGGTCATGGTTGTTACGATACCATCCCCAAAATTGCAACACCCAACCTGTGCTGCCTGGCTTCCCCAATCGTCGCCGCCGTTTCTTTGGTTCATCACCAACCACCACTCGCAACTATCAACCATCATCAACCATTGTCAACCACCATCAACCGTTGTCAACCACTATTCAACCGTTGTCAACCATCATCAACCGTTGTGCACCATGATTAACAATCAGTAGCCAGCATTCATAGCTACCAGTACCAGTGTTTGGACCTGGCAGGAGTTTGATCTCAGCTTCTTCATGTTCCTGATCGCTACTGCTACCTTCGTGCAGCTTGTGGCTGCTTGGCTGGTGCGAAGCGCTCCTCTTCCCCGGTTGATAAAGGGTTTGTTCTCTTATCTAACAGTGAGGAATCGTATAGGGGGGTTACATGGTACTACACTACAAGAATCATGGGTACCTAGTATAAGAATGATAGGAGAGTACAAGTGATCTATTGTAACCTTGGCTAATAATAAAGCAGTGGAGAAGCCAATGATGAACCAAGGCTGGTCAGCTGCTTTGAGGTGCAAAGTCCATCTGAGAAGCTCTGGAAGATTTCACCCACACAGGCGACTGGGGAGCACCAGGACTGGGGAGGGGCTGTGGTAAAAGCCATCATGTTGGTTGCTGAACACGATGTTGGTTGTCATCATGCCCCCTTCTTGACCAATCAGTCAGCAATTGATCTTTTTCACAACTTCGTACTTGGCAGTGAAACCGTCATTAGTGTGATTGTTCGCATGACAGGTTGGCAGTTGGCAAATCCCGTTTGATGGAAGTGTATTTCATACAATAAATGTACATGTATATATAGCACATAGATTATAAATATACATTTGTTAATGCCTAATATACATGTATACACATAGATTATACATATATATATGTTTATTAATGCCTAATATACATGTATACACATAGGTTATACATATACATTTATTAGATTATACATTGTACATTTATGCCTTTAAAGACACCTGATACATACTCTCTCCTCCGTTTCAATGCGCACACCTATGTTTAGACCCATTGGTGTACACTGATGACCTTCTCAACAGCTCAACTTGGAGGGTTGACGCGCCAACCTTATAGGCCATGAGGGTGTCATCCACCCGCCTGTTTCCTGCTAGAAACTAACCTTTCTTATGATGGTACAAAAAAGCAACTGTTGTAGGATCCTGCTGGGAATCATGTGAGCAATCATTCTTTAGAATACTTATTTTCACCTCTTATCCACTACTATCCCCTATGAACAAATCATAACCAAGCAGCAACGGGTAACAAATACCCTTACCAAAATGGCAGATTGTGACTTCCAACTCGGCAAGACGCCCAAATGCCTGGTAGCCTTGTAGGGTTCCACCAATGCCCCCTTGCACTACCGCAGGTTGCACTGAACTGTGGGGGGAACATCTCCAAAAGAAGTCACCGAAATTGGAACAGTGATCTCAGTCCTGTTTGGAAGTCTTCTCTTATTATTGTTTTGTTTTAAAGAGTTCGTGCAATGTAAATGAACAAATCCATAGATACAATTTTGTTCAATAAGATTACAGTAATCCAACTTATTTAACCAATCGCAAACGCAGACATACGCAGACCTCATTGACCTCCTTGTTTTGTTTTCGAGGCATCTTGGATCCTTCCAACTGTGATGTCGTTGCTGTTGGTGCTCATCTCGCTGTGCCTTGACGATTGGCGATGCCGTTGCACATGAGACCCCCATGTGAATACGCAATGGCTGTGGCTTGTCGTGAACGGACAATGCGTTCTATTCAACTTGGTGGTATGGATGGTATGAAGCTATCTCCATGATACAAGCGGCAACCCAGGTAAAGTCAAAGAGTAGATTCCTCCGTGACAGGGAGATTCCAAGAAAGGAAAATAACAAAAGTTGGGATCTACCCTGCTGGTGAAATCTTGGATGACCATCTTAGCTTTGAGCTTGCCACCAACATTGTGCAAATCTGAAGGAACGCCGCCGTTAGGGGGTTGCGAGGCATGATTTGCTTAAGACCCAGTACTAAGCTGTACCAGGGAACTTTTTTCAACATCCTTTTTTCAAGGGTCATATTTTGCGTGGATCCTCCTACCAACACCTTTCAGACTAAGCTTTGGGAATCCCACAGCAGCTGTTAGGCGAAGCCAGTGAAGCTATGAGTTGGAGAGCTGCAGCTCCAAGGTTTGTAAAGTAATCATTGCAACTCATTTCTGATTGGCAGGGCCCCAGACCCCAGCTGCGGTTTGTGGGAAAAACGCTACGCCAGCTGTTGGGGGATTTTTTGAATTCCGATCACTTGGTAGGAGGGCCTCCATTTATGACATCCTGCTATTGCTTCAACGGCTTAAGATTCATAGCCCCTAAAACGATCACTCACATGGTGTTACCAAGGACAAAGTTGGATGATTCACATTGACAACTCGGTGATATGTTTGGAATTTTATTGATGTTGTTTCCGGGCGGCTTTGCCCCACAACTAATTATATGGCACGAAGAGGGCAAGAGTCGGAATGATCCTGACATGTGAGCAGCCATAGTACCAGCGAATCCGTGCAAACACCAAAAAATGATGATTAAAGCCTTGAGGTACCAGTTTGTGACAACCAACATGACCCGTATTTCTTGATTTTGGGATCTGATGATGTCATACTCCGTCCCTCTCATGAGATTGCTATACATGGCGAAAGACAACTTTAAGACTTTGGTTTGCGGCTGCTCCAGTGAGATATTCGACAAGAAAAAAGTCAGGCAAAGCCAATGATAAACCTCCGATATTTGGACCATCATTGGGTCTTCTATATCCAGATGACGGGCTATGTCTACCGGCTGTCCAGGTGGAGATGGAGAGGAGCACAGGAGCCCGGAAAGGAATTGAAACATGTTGAAGCAGGTGGATCTGCACAAAGAATGGCGGAACAACATGGAACAACCATCAAGTGTTGTTACTACGTTACTTCCCTGATGTTCCTTGTGGATGTTGTCACTTTTGTTGTCAAATTGGTATCCTGGGTTTCTGCACATTTTCACCATTTTTCACCAACGAACCCATGGACCGGGAAGATGGGAAGTCACCACAGAAGAGTCGCAATTGAAACCGCGACTCGAAGGTCATGGAGAACCGGTGAGTTTGATAGTTTGATGACAACACGTTGCAAAATACATTCACTAAATGCATTTACATGCCTCATGCTTTCTGGTTTTTAAAGCCATGGTCAGTTGCAGGCCAACCGGTGCCAAAGCAACCATGGTTTTGAAGAAAGAGAAGACTTGGTGATGCAACGGTTTCAAGCAGTGTCAGAAATTAGAAACGTACGTACATCGTGATCCTGGTAACGCTCTCATGGTCATATCTGTTTTTGTCCACTTGTACGGCTGATCAATATCAATATAATTGACGAACAAACAAACGTATCAGTACCTGCCAAAGCATTGAATGTCTAGATTCCATGTCTAGCAATAGCTTTTTTCATTGCCTCATCTCTGTATATTTCAATAGCAACATAAGATTAAAAAACTAGTTCATTCTCCTTGTGTGCATGTTGCTTTGTACCATCCCGTCTTCCACTGCAAAGGTATAAGAATCAGTTTAGGATTAAGTTTAGGATGGCCAATAGCAACATATCAAACATCACCAATCATCAACATATTTCCCTTCGGCCTCACAAAATCTCCCTTCTTCCCTTTTTGGAGGTGGCTGAGATGAAGGGTGGGGCTTTCAGAGTGCAGCCAATGACGGTGAACTGGAAAAGGGTCAGCTATTTGGTGATGATTGTGATCCAAATGTGATGCAAATCAATGACATATCGTACATATCCATATCCACCTGGTGCGTAGTTGTGCATGACATTGGTGAAATCTCATCGTTTCCGACCCAAAGGAGCTGGACGGGTCACCGCAACTCCCGGCGGCAGAGGAGCACGTGCTGCCAGATCAAATTCACGGCAACGGCTTCTTAGACATCGGGCTCCCATTCCGCTTGCCCTCGCAGGTCGCAGGGATGAGGAGGGTTGGGTCAGTGGTGAATCAGTAGCAACCAACCAGCTGGTATCAGCTTATCTAATAAGCTATAAGGGTGGTCCCGTAACAACTCACCAGCTTGGGATCTAAGCCAGGTGGTTATCAAGTTATCAGATTATTAGATCCCAACCATCCAGCGATCTAACAACCAGAAGTGGTGGCAGGGATGGGTGTGATGAGCATCCTCGTTTCACTGGTGTAGAGGTCACATCCCAGGTTTCATGAATTGTGCAGTGATACAGGTGGTACGTATCGGTCGAAAATTAAGAATACGAACCTGGTACAATATCTTTTCTATTGTGCAGCAGATTTATTACACCATACGATGTGTGAAATAACAAAAAATCAGACAGGTTGATCACGACAAGTTCTGGTCATGAAAACATGCTATGTAAAGGTATGCCAGCGTCGAAGGTCATCATGATGGCGGTCAGTATTCTTGTTGCGGCAGTCTGTTGGTGTGGGTTTGGATGAGTGTGGTTGTTGAGTTCGGGTTTGTAGTGGCGTGAGCCTGGTCCCTGTAGCTATTGTGGAGATATGCTCGTCGTGAGAATTGATACGTGGAACTGTCCACAAATACTTTGGAGTGACCAAAGACAGTCATGATCCTTTGCTTCTCACAGATGTTGATTCAACAATCAGTTTATTTTGATCTTCCTGTTGTTTTTGAAACTTTTAGCCGTGTCAGATCATGGTGATTACCCAGTTCATCAGCATTATGACAACCAAGTTATGGAAACATCTATTGAACAACTCACCACTGTACAGATATCCCGCGACCCTTGATCCACTATTGTATCCGTTTATCTTCTGCAATCAATGAAGAGTATCGATATAAATATTTTCACAAAATGCTGGTCCCGAACCATCCCTAAATGATCATCATTCATCGGATAGCCAACCAGCTTCGGGGTACGCCATTTACGGACCTCGCCGCTTCAGGATTGGAGCAGCACAGGTGGAGGAGCAGGGTCGCTCAGGGTGGGAGGACAGTCATGAAGCTCTATACATACATGAAACCATGAGGTAACACAGCGTATCGAAATCATCATGAGATATCATTCGGAGCATCTCATTGTCACAGTATAAACATGTTCCATTGTGTTCTGTATTTGTTGCAGTTGGTTTGCCGGCGGTGGGGGTGTGGGTCAAGGGCATACCCCACCCGTTCACAAGTCGTGGAATTGCTGGGATGAGAGGTTGAGGTGAACCACCTGTGAACCTGTGGCCCCAATGGTTGGTTCTGGTTGGTCAATCACGAATGAACCATCGCATGTCAACCATGCCTAATGATTGAAGAAGGCTTACCATCATTCCTATATTCGTCATTGTTTCTCGGTAATATTTTTGGTGATTCTTAATGATTAGATTCACCAGTATCGACACTATGGTTGGCGCGTCATTGATCGTCACTAAGCAATCTTGACCAACCATGCTTCATGCATCAAAATGATAAGTGCCAATGAGAATGAAAATAGTAATGCTACATAATGGTGAGATGTACTTAATCAACTACTATGGTCAGTTGTAAGTCATAATCTATCATATTTCAAGCGTGACCAAGCATAACTAGCATTTGTGCACCATCATGAGCCATTTCGATCATTACCATCCTGAACGCCTTTACCACCATTGACTAAACATTGCATATCATGACTAGTGGTACCCCTGGGTTCGACGGCAGGCCTTCATCAACCCCTCGGCAACCTTGTTGGACGATGGCCGTCTGGTGTGGGCGGTGCGGCTTCACAGGCGAGCTGATGGGTTTTGTGGTGTTTAGGGGGCTGTTGGGAGCTAATGATCGTATGAAGGATGGTCTTTAGGGGCTGTTCTTGATCATATTATGTCGAAAAGATATTTGTTGAACAAATAACCAGGTCATTTTTTTCAACATAACGAGGTTGAGCAGGGTTAAAGTGATGATTTACAACTATATCATAGAAATGAATGATGTTGATGGTATGAATGATGGTTAATGGTTGTGTAAGGGTTGCTAATGATCATTGACGGTTGATCATGCATGGCATGATGAATAGTGATTAGTACATAATGGCACATATGTATGAAATTATACTGATGGCTTGTGAATGATGGTTTGTTAATGAAGATTTGCCAATAATGATGCTTCAAGCCTGGCTGTCAATCATGGATGGTTAAAGCCTGGTTGTTAATCACGGTAAATTCATGATGAATGATGCTACTTAATAACCATTGTGCATAGTCATTTTTGATCATGATGGGCAATCATTTCTAACGTTTCGTCATCAGCCACAATCATTGATCATTAACCACAAGGGATTAATGAAATGTAATGTTGTTCATGATTCTCAATTGCAACTAACCAACCCGTGGTTGCCAACAGCTGACAGCAACTTACGGCAATCATGTTTGTCCATTAACAATGGATCATGGCTTGTCAAGGACAGTTAGTGGTTTATTCACAGGTGCTACTATTGTGAATGTTTGTTTAAGTGCAATAATTATTGATGCTGATCATTACTGGCGTGACGGTTTACGAGGCTTATATCATGGCAAACATGGACATATTGCTGACAAAGGGAATACAGTTATGATGAATGGCAAGTGTCATAGTTCATAAGTGCTGCTCGGTGATGATGATGATGATGATGATAATAATGATGATGGCAATGTAATCATTTACCACAATGATGGTTGATGCCTGTCATGATGATGATTGCTCATGGTCCAGCGTATGGCAATCGTACTACCATGACTCATGGTACCGTGGATACATGTGAATACCCTTGGTTGAGAAGCTCTTGCTGGCCAGCCAAAAACAATTCCCCGCTGGCTCTTGCTGGCCGGTGGACCACGAATCATGGAGCCATGGTCTTGTCATTTTCTGCCCTGGCAGCCAAGGATCACCAACCCAGCGCTGTTAGAGCAAAGGTTTATGTATACAAACATTCACACATATGAATAGAATAGATACAAACGAAAAATGTATTTGTATCAGCACTGCAGATGTAATCTTAAAAATAGTTGAGACTAATGTTTTGACCAACAACCACCAAGCGATGCCGGAAACAAAGTGTTGGTTCATTCTGTTGAGGCGTACCGCTGCCCCGGGTTTGTAACAAGGATGAGATCCGTTCGCACCAGGCGATCCTACCGCATGTCCAGCTTGGAAGATGGCACTTTGTTGGAGGAGCCGTGGTTTGCAATTCATCATGGTTTATCATCAATGATCAAGCAAAAAGTCTGTATAAATGTTCTCACAGATACACATGCTAGCTGCTAGATATGACTATCTAAAGGTCTGAGAGGGCTTCCGCGATCGTCATTTCTCTCTCATGACCATGGAAACCCAATCAAACAGTAGATCCAACTCGCTGCAGACTATGGAAATTGGACATTTGGTTGTGGCTCAAACGTTTTTGTAAAGAGTTTGAGCCAGCAGTGAACTTGAACATGCTTTGCAGCACAAATGGAGGGGCATGGGATATGATCCAGAGTACAGTAACCTGAGATCTGGACTATTGTCAAGTTAAAGGTGGTTTCTCAACTCTTGTCATTGTTTCCTTTTCTTCGTGGGTTAGGGACAACAAAATTTATGGACACACCTGCAAAGTAGTTTCTCAAGCCATTTTCTTGTGGAGTTGCTCTGCTGGAAAGTTTCCAACAGGGATTGTCATCATCCATGAACTAGTAGTATCCTCTTAACAACTAGTGCCGTTGGGCATTTTGTTCCAAATCAATCGATTCATCTCCAAAGTCGCTGAATGTAAATATCACTGTCACGCGTGTTTTGATCTCACATCACCCGTGTTTTTTGGCCACGGCCTATTCCAACTCCAGATATGTTGAAAAACGACCACATTACATTCATTCAACGGACATGCTGAGCATGCACTGCATCTTGTTTCTTTCTACATGCCATCTTTCGCTGTCCCGTGGAACGCTGTGCTCCACGAGCTGCCAGGAGATCTGGTTCTCGCGGATCTTGTTGGGCAGCGTAAACTTCAGCCAGGAAGACTGGCGGGCGCCGTGGCCTCGGCTGGGAAAGGTCGACTCAGAGGAACCGAAAGCTCGGCGGTGAAGAGGAAGCAGAACGAAACTTAGAAAACGATGGAGAAAGAGAGAGACAGAGCAAAACACAAAAAGAACATCCTCAAACAGACTAGAACCAACCGAAGAAAATGCATCGGACCGTCCCTTGGCCCTCTCCTGGGCCGTGGTGGCTGGCGGTAGATTCATGGCAGCAGGAGTCTCGATGCATTTTGATCGTTCAAGAAATGCATTGGACCGTCCGCCTGGCGGAATGCATTGGCAAGGCCCATATAAAAAGAGTCGCTTGACTAGACAAAACTACAATGCATTAATAGAAGTCACGAGACCCAATCTTATTGTATAGCATTATTCCCCGATGCGTTTTACCCCAAAAATGCTTTGGAAACACAACCTTGTTCGAGCATTGTTTTTTTACCCCTAGTGTGCCGAAGCTTGCGTGGCGACGCGCGTGTCGGCGCGCTGCGTTTTGCGTGGTGCGTGGCGGGGACGCTAAGTACAGAGGACAACTAAGGGGAAAGACGGGGGAAGAGCAGGATGAAGAGAGCGCGCTCAACTTCCAAAGAGCTGAAAGCAGACAGCACAGCAGAAAGCCAAGATTTGAAGCACTAAAAAAATATTTGCAAGAGAAGAATCACTAATTTTTTTCGACAAAATCTGTAGCCCAGCTGAACGCCACGGGAGAAACGGGGGGGCCCCTGCAGTTTGAGGTTGAACGCCTCTGGCGCCATTCCGGGCGGTCAAATCGATGTGCGCCCCTGGGACGGTGGGAGGCCCAAGTGACAGTGGCAGCGTTTGGGTTTACACAATGTTGTTGATATTAGTGTTGACCTTAGTAATCCTTAGTATACCATTATTTGACCATTATAGATTATTATCAATTAAGCATCATTAAGCATTGTTATCCATTATTAGCGATCAATTTTTCACCGTTATTAGCCACTATTAGCCACTTAACCACCTATTACTAATCACTGTCAAGTGTTGATCTTGGGATCAAAGTTGGTTTTAGTTTTGCTATGGTCTTTCAGAATGGTATTGGTATGTTCTGCGTACCTTTTGTTTGGCCCAGACACCTCGGAATTCGGGTTCAGGTTTTAGCGTTTGTTACTTTGGAAAAAAACAAAGGACCTGCGCCGCATTTGAACATCTGAAAGAATTGACTTAGGGTTTGCTGATTCTTGAAGCTTATAGCTAGTTTTGCAAGGATGTACACCCCCCACCTACAGTCTCACGCATCAATATGCCAGTTTGAAGCACCGGTGTTTGAAAATTTGGCGCAGAGATGGAGATGTTTGTTGTCGAAGATTGGGCCGCAGAGTTCTATCGAGGCGGTCTCGCTTTGGTCAGCTGAGGCCTTCGAATGATGGATGAGAATCCTTGGGTCTATCCCAACATGTGCTACCGCGAGCGCTGGCTACCTGAGAACAAGACCATGCTGAGGCACTGCTGAACTCATGGGAGCTCGTGACATCTCTTTGGGGATTCTTCGGGTGCTTGGAACAGGTGTGTCTTTGGGGTTCTTAGCTCAACAATGGTTGACAATGATTGACAATAAGCCAGCATCACGACCCATTTGGCTGGGTTGGAGAGAGCTGAAGAACTGTTGTAACATTGGGAGAGGAGTGTCACACTTAGGCGGTTTGCAGCAATACAGTATAAATTCAGTAATTTAGTTTAACCATTACACTTTTGGACATACAAGTTGATTGAGTTTCACCTGTTGATAAATTATTATCAACTCCACCAATCAATCATGCCTTGGCAAAACCTTTGTGTAACCAGCATTCAGTTCTTGGGAACCGACTCTTGGACACTCCTCTATTCTTGTCCCGTACTGGGTTCAGTGATTGATCCCGAGTCACGAGATGATTAATGTATCAAGTAGATTGGTTGCTGTTAGTCGAGTAAATATGATGACCATCAATCCTTGTTGTAGTAACCACAAATGATGCAACCCCAAACTCGTACTTTTTTCTGATCGAGCGTGATTATTTTGGGTTGGGGTACGGGCATCCATCACCCATGAAGTACACCACAGTTACAAGCAATCCTCTGGTGATGATGGTGATTCTCATCCCAGTATTCACATCATATGGTTTCATGGTTGGATGCATCAGTTTTGAAGCCGAGCTGCTCCACTGCCCAGATTCGTTGTGACCGGCCCAGAGGACAGAACTGGGTTGGTTGGGAGAATGCCGGGACGAAGAGATTTGTAGATATCTTGCCACCAAGATATCGATAAAACATCGCTGGCCAGTCAATCTTTCTCACTGTTAACCTCACTTGACGATGCTTAACCACAACTCTCTTGACAAAAACATAGCCAACTGCTGGAGAGAGTGTGAGATCCGCGGTTACTAGTGTGGCTATTGATGATTATGAGATGGTCATTCAAGTGCTTCGTGGTTGGATTCCAAACCTTATCCCATCATTGATTGTGAGGAACCTGTGCAAATCGCCTGCACGAGTATGTCCATCATTACGGTTCCCCTACCCAGAAATGATCCTTTGCAAAAGGTTTCGGTGTGCGTTCACTAACGGAGATTGCCGAGAGTGAACGACTACTGATCGTAGAGACTGAATTTCAATGCTGCAGCAATGCAGCATCTTAATTTCTTTGCAACAAACAACTTTGGTACCATGACCATAGCCCACCTGCCAAATCAATTATGTTGCTGAGGCATTCCCTGTTCCTGTTCACTTCTTTGAAAGGAAGCATCCCCCATATCCCCCGGAACGGACACTATTTTCCGACTAGGCAGGACATCTATGCAAAGTCTCATGTCCCCCCAAAGTCTCTTGAGCTGCTGATTGTTTGTTGATTCAGTGCCTAATGTTGGTTGATTTAGTGCCGGAGGGATTGCTGACCTACGCGGTATTGTTGACTATCGTTGCCTGGAAATTGCTATTGATTGAGCACAACGGATTTTCCAATCGGCTTTCCACTTCGTCAATTGACAGTAGCTTGGGCGAACTACCTTGGGAGAGATCCAAGCGGGAGTCCTTTGTCCTCAATCGATCAGCAGTCGATCCTTGTTAATTATGCTTGGGAATCAATTTTGGTACTGGGGGAAATACCCATGCCAGAGGAAACACGATCTCTGCAGAATTGATATGTCCCTTCCCAGTCCTACTTGTTACTTGATGGTAAATTAACCTGGGAAAGGAAATTAAGCACCCTGTTTAGAGGACCTTGGCAACACCGGATTTTCCATGGTCAAGGAAGGATCCCTGAATCGGGGCACCAACCAGCAGGCTTCATGGTTGAATCAGAGGCTTTGCATCATCCAAGGTGGCCAGAAATCCATGGTGATTGGTTCACTTAGAGCACGAGTGAAAGATGTTGATATTTGACCTAGGGGTTGCCTACCAAGGCTCATGGCTGACCACCGCCGGTGAAAGGGAAAGTGCCTCTCACAATCTTTCGAAATCAGTGGATTGTAGAGGATCGATCACCAACATCTAATATCAATCACCATCCTTATTCGCTAGCAACGTTCTTGGGTCCTTTTACTCCTGCAGAAAGTAATCTTGGTAGATATTGGCAGCCTTTGTTTAATGATTGGTATCCTTCGGGATCCAAAAGTCTTTGGGATACTGAAAATACTTTGGGATCCTTCCACTCCTTTGGGATCCTTCCACTCCTTTGGGAGATCTGGCTGTGGGTCAAAACCCTGTACCCCTGGTTCCCCATCATTAGTCATGGTTTTCCTTATTTTTGTTGGTGATTGTTCCCCATTAGTTGGTCGATCAACTGCTTGACCCAGCTCGCCATCCCATCTTCCACCCCTTGGGAGCAGGATCCCAAAGTCTTTCCCCTCATCGGTCCCGCAGCCGCTGGAGCTTGTTCCACTGGCAGGGATTGTCTGGTCCTCGGTGGCAACGAATGGCCTTCAGCAAACTGGGAATACCCAGGAGTCCATACTGCTACATGTCAACGATAAGGTTTGTTAGGTGGTTTCAAATATTCTTTATTTTTTCAGGATTATCCAGTGGTTGGTTGGTTGGTTGGTTGGTTGGTTGGTTGGTTGGTTGGTTGGTTGGTTGACTAATATAGTACTTTTCATAGGGGTTGAAAACCAAGCAGATGCTTGTCAGGTAATTCGCAACAATTATCTGTTCATAAACGTAGCACTGTTCTTTATTCGATTGTGAATTGCTCAGCAATTGTTTGCAGAGGGGAAGATGAGCGGCATGCTGGGTTGAAGCTGCTAAGACAATGTCACATAGCCAAAGAAAGCTTTTCCATTTTGGAACTGCCTGGAAGACCTTCCATAAGATCATTGCAATAATTATTGTACATGGCCGGCATTCGCAATCATAACGTGTTCCGCTGCTTAATCATACATGGTTGATAGCAGCATCCCCAAAGTGACCGCCTACATTACCTTGGTTGGGCACTGGGGTTTGAGCAGTGCTGACAGTGATGAGAGCCTGACTTTCTTGGAGTTCCTGATTGTTCTTGGCATATTCCTGAAATGGCAGTTGGCTCCCTGATTGTGAGTCTCTCGTATTTTGAACTCACGGAACGGGAACTGGCCCCAAGTCAATTCTGTGCGAGATTGATCATACAGATCCGTGCACAAACAGCAAGACCACACTTGGTGGGTTGTCAGCCAAGTGCTACGTTTCAGAGGATAATGCCATGGATTTCAGAGGATGCCAAGGAAAGAGTTCTAGCGTTTCAGCCAAGCTCTCCAGTCCCAAGTTCCCTTCAGGTTGGTCCTTGCGGGAGCCCAAAGATTGGTGCCACTTGGCAGTCGCTGGCATGGCTGGGGTGCCATTGAAAGCTACCAGAACCACTCAGATCCACTGAGTTTGGAGGATGGGACAATCTTGATACAAACGCCTTCACCGCCTCGTTTGATCCTCTTGCAACTGGTGGCTCATTTGGCATTCCTCCTTGCTGGTTGTGACTGGCTGTGGTGCGACTGTGAGACCAAAGCTGCTATCCACCCAAACCCACATTGTCATTGGCATTGCATGTGTATTGGGTTGATTGTCATTGGCTTGCAATAATTTCATTCCGAACCCACGCACCTTCCAATTTTCAATCGGATGCCCCTCTTCCGGAACCGGCTCGACTGCTCGATGCTGGTGCGGCCAGTGAGGTAACACCAACAGAAGTAGTTGTGAGGAGAATTGTCGATCCACGTGGTGTTCCCACGAGCAGGCCATGGTTCTGGTTCTGGGGCAGGTGACCTGCTTTTTTGTTGGCGAGTTTGGGTTATATCATATCCAAGTCTAGCTGATGCCTGATGCCCGTATATGGGTTAGATATGGCTCGATTAATCAACTACACGCTACAGTTGGATTAAGATGGTTGGATGTATGAAAGTATGTCAATTTCCAAGCATGATGCTTCTCCTCAACCATCTGCAGAAGTTGTCATTTTCAGTCGACCCAATTTGATCCAATTTGTTCAATTGAATTCAGGTTGTCGGCAGTGTTCCACCACCTAGCTTAGAGTTCTTGAAAGCAATCAGGTTTGTGAGATATACATCTAATCAGCTGTCACCATTCAGTATTTGTCACCATTCAGTCATCTCTGTTTGAACTGAAACGCTCAACCTATCTATATAAACCGATCGCTGGGTCGCCTTTCACCAACATGATCGATCCATGATTCGACACACACACACACACGTATCAAATCGATGCAGAAATGAATATGTCCAGTCAGACCGTGAAGCCAAGTACTCGTAAAGAACGGATCACACGCAGTGATTGAGCTACAGTGTGCCATGTATCCTACCCATTGGCCATCATTGATCTGATTGCAGTGCAACCGCAGTTGGGTCAACCAAGGGCTGCTGGTTTCATCACTGACTGGAACAGCATCATTTCCGCGGCTGGGTCAGGTCCAAGTCGCTTTCAACTCCTACACTCCAAAGGTTCACCGCCGAACGATTGCCCGTGCGACGAAGATGCCGTGGTCTTAACAGCACTTGTGGTGG
>VSDK01017221.1:201806-220332 GCA_009767595.1 Symbiodinium kawagutii | reverse complement strand
GGACATGGCCATTCGCGGTTCAGCGCAGGCCATCTACATCAACGTGTGGAGGCCCAGTAAACCTGAGCCAAGAACAAAAAGGGTTCCAATGAGACTTTTGTGGGGAAGGGCAACTGAAATGTCAATGGAACATCACTATTCATCACCTTTATTGGTACTTATCTGCAATATACTTACGATTGCATGTGCAGATTAATACAATATTATATGGTATAGATAGATATATATATATATGTATCTTCCTTTTGCTCATGTGCAGATATATGTCCCCACCTCTTCTTCCAAGTTGGCAATGCAGGTGAATTTCCAAAGATTGGCTTTGTAATTAGAGGCCGGTTGGTGTTTTGCGTTCATGGCTTGGCTGAATCGTTGGTCTCACCATTAACAGGTGTTGAACATCCATGGTGCCAATGGAGCCAATATAACCGAGGGTTCAAGACATAAACTTCCCCTTGCACCATTCTCAACCTTTACGATAGTGGTTGCAACCCAGCCCTGTGGTTTCAAGAGATGATAGAACCAATACTTACGGTACTTAAGTACATTCGCTAGAGATCACTAGAGTACATTGCATTTATATCGGCATTATACATGACTTACAGTATTAACTCGAGTACCCATCACTTGTAATAGCTATGCTGAAAACGGGTATGTATTCTGTGTATGCATGATTTTCCGCTTCATATATGCATGGTACATTCATACCTGTATTGTATATATGGATTAAACTAGACACTTTCAAACATTGCACCAGATTTGTGGCTTAAATCGCATCGATATTTGTAATGCGCCCTTTGAGACCGCACTCGGGTATATATTTAGAATGTGTACTATACATATACACGTTGTATACTAGACTATACAGACATAATGTTTCACCACATCTACCATGGCTTTTGCATATCTAGATATATATCCAATATTGATTCACTATGTACTACAGAACCCCTACGTTGGTTATCACCTATACAGGCAATACCTCTATATATGAGCAGCTAAGAATCGTCATGATATAAGGGGGACATATGATCACATACTTACTACTAGCTACCAGTTGCTGCCATCGCTTAGTATTTACTTGGTGTTTTCTCAAAAAAGGGGTGCCCCCAGTTATCATCCAGTTCTCAAGCATTTCTAGCAACAAACCAACCATAGCTTTGGGGTTTCCAATGGCCTAAGAACCCCCCCACATGGCCTAACATAGTCACTATATCTTAATACTATATACTCAATACTCAAGCATTACTTACCAGCTATCCAGCTATTGCGTAATACTTACCAGTTATCAACCATTTATAGTAGTAAACCAGCCATAAACCAACATAAACCAACCATTCCTTGGGTTCCCAAGCGGCTCCCCCACAGCTGGCTGGCGAACGCTACTTAGGCATCGCACGCCACGAAGCGCTTGCCGCGGCCGCACTACTTGGCGCTCTTCCATGCGGCAGATCTCAAGGCGCGGACCCGGATGGGGTGCGGATTTTGGGCTTTTAAAATTATGGATTCTCTCATTATAATGGAGAGATGTAATCCATATTTTCCATATTTTCCATATTTTGTTAATTAAATATGGATTACATCTCTAATTCCGAGCCTTGCAGATTCTTACCGGTTAGAGACGTGGAATCTTCCAATTTTTTTTGCAGGTGCAATGAGGAAAGGCCGTAGTTTCCCAACCACAACTTGCCCGTTGAACGTAGCTCCTTCTGGATTCCAAGCTGCTTCGTGTGTGAGTGCACAAGCTTTTGCTGCTTACAAATTGGAGCCGACATAGAATGACTGGATATAAAGCCAACTACCAACGGGGTATAGCAATGAAACTCAACATGCTGCTGGATTTTATGTAGGAAGCGTCTGTTTGGTAATGATACGGCAGATCTCTAATGGTCTATACCTCATTGACTTTTCTTGCTTGAATTTCTGTGTTTTTTGCCAACTGAAGTGCTCTTTGTATCTCTTTGTGATAGTGCTTCTAGCTTTTCTTGCTGTTGCGGCTGCTTCTGTTGTTCTTGCAGCAGTTGTTCAAGCCACCCAACCGCTTTGCTCTTCAAATCTCGAATCTTCCTCTGCCTTCGTGAGCAGGGCATCAGGGGCGGAGCTAGGGTCATATCAAGATAGAGAAACCCAAGCTTGTGCTCAGATGGTCCAACTGGAGATTGAACTTCGCCACAGGTCACCCCTTGGTGGCCGAACATCATTGACCTGGTGCACAGTGTCGAACCCACTGCTTGATTGGTTATTGAGCCGGCTGGCCAACATGGGATGTCATCCAAAATGTGGCAATCCTTCTGTATGTTGACTTTTTGAAGGTGGGTGACTGAGCCAATTTAGTTATTGGCAGCTTGGAATCCTGGGACCCACATTGCTCCTTTCCTGCAGGATTCCAAATCAACGGGCCCTGAACCGCATCGTTCATCAGTTGGCGACCGTTATTTGACGAACATTAATTATGAATCGCAGCTCAGCCAACCCATAAATCCTGGTCTAGCCAACATTAATCATTAATGAACCATTATAAATCATGGCTTAACAATGGCTTCATCATGGCTTCACTACAGCCATCCATGGCACCATCAGGTCACTATCCTTGGAGGGGTTGCACCGCCAGGTGCGTCGCTATGCGCACTACGCGTATCGCTTTGCGCCGCACCCGCCCTTTGAGATACTGCAGGACCGGCCCTGCGAGCAGAGTTGTTTTGCAGCAAAGATAGATTTGGAATGATTCATGATGAAGTCATCTCTTTATATTCATAATGATTCATAATGATTCATAGCTAGATGTGCAATATACAGAGATTGGACTTCACATGTGATTCGATGTGTTTTGTAGAGGTAGAGAATGCTAGAGAGTCAGGTCGTGCGTATCCGCCATTCGGAAGTCCATTTGTCAAATCGAGGCAGATCATTGGTGTAACGCTGAGAGGCCAAGGAACCTCACCCAAGTTGACGGGGAAATCGATCAACCATCGTGACAGGCGTAAACTTTTTATGCCCCGATGTAAATAAACTTGGCCAACTGATTTCTTTATGGTTTTGTATAGTGCTAACGTTCGTAAGTTCATTCTCCACTGTCGATGGTTGCGTCCCTTGTGCTTTCGTTCTGCGTCTCTCCATAGTTCTGGGGAAGATCACGCATTGTATTTCACGATTACCTTCCAAATTTCCACCACTTTCACTGCCTAATGGGTTTCAAACCCATAGATAGTTCTACAGGGTCGTGCGAAAATTGAATCATCAAAATTTTGCTATCAAATGCAAGAGAAGAGAAACCGCTGGACCAATGTCATTTGGAAGGTTGAAGCCAGTGTGCAGCACTGGATCCTTGCGATTCCTGGTGTTTTTCCTTGTGCAAATTGATCTGATGATGCATGTTCCTTGATAGAGTTGTTCCCCTATATCACGGGGGTCTGTCCCACGGATTAAACGTTGGGTTCTTTGGTAACCGGCCATGGCAATAGAGAATCCACATTTTCATACATTTTCCAATAGGCAAATCGCCCAAATCGCCTGCAAATAGTGGATGTTCTGTCTAGGCTGCTTGTTTAACGAGAGGTACTCTCACGTTCTACGGCTGCCAAATGGAAGCGCAGAAGTGCCAAATGGCTACATAAATGTGTTCATTGACGTGGTTCATGGTGCGATACTAATGTTTGTCAACATTATGGCAATCATCATACATAATGTTGAAAACATATATACCATGGATTCATATCATTCAAAAGGCGCCTTTTGGCAAAGAGGCCAGAAAACGATACCCAGGTCCAGGAAATCATGCAGATGTTTGTTGACATCATGATGCTAGTCACACCACGACCATTCCATCAACTGAGGCGCCCCCATGTTCCATTTGCGAGGTGTCGAAGCAGCTACCACTGCAGATGCTTCCACCAATGCCAGGGTGAGAGACTGGGGGGCGGCATCGGGGGATGACTGCCACTATTGCAGTGGTTCTTGTTGATTGTAGTCTATTTGGTGGTTCTATAATATTCTTTATTTTTTTCCTATTTTCCCTCGTAACTCGTATTTGGGATTTTTGGTTGATTTGCTTTTCGCTTGTATTCAGGATGAGCAGTGGTGGGAACTGGTAGAGCGGTGAATATCCGGGACAACGGCACCGAGTACATCATTTTATCAGTGAGATACAGTCAGGTGCATCATGGAAATATGCTTATTTTGTTGATTACTGTTGCAGGTTATTGCCTTCCTTGCCTACCAATTTAGCGGATTTTAGTAAATTACACCGTCTATACAACTGTTTGTATAGCCATGTATCTCCGCATGATATAACCATTTAAGGATATGAATCTTTATATTATATTTAACCATTTCATCAGCACTTGCAGCACTCATGACGATATTTTCAGCATGAAGAAGTGAAGAAATGAATGCCTTCAAGCGGCAATGGAATCTCAGCAAGCAGAATTGCTGGTCCAGCAGGGCGCCTGCCTTTGCCTTCACCTCTGGGTTGGTGGTCCACGACCAGCAGGCAGCAGGGGCAGGGTGGCGCCAGTGCTACTAGGTGCTGCATCACGAATGATAACACTGATTTACCAACTAGCACTTACAGGTTGACATCACAAGAATAGCTGGTGGCTTGGTTGGTTAGTTTGGCTTGGTTTGATTTCTTTTTGTTTGTTTTAGTTTGGATTGATTGGTCGTGTTGTTTGGGTTGGGCGAACCAGCAGCTGAACTACCCTGCGGTTTTGATGAGCCTAGGTGGGACGTTAGGAGCCCTCAGGTTGAGGTGGAAGCCATGTCCAAAGTTCCATTAGTCCTTTTGGTCCAAGTATCAAAGCACCTACAGCTTGGGATGCGTATTTTAGCGACGGGAAATCCACAGCAATTTGTATTTGGTCCATTTTGGTCATAAGGTTTTCAAGTAATGGTACCATACCCCCCTGGTATGGTAAATGACCGATGTATCAACTGATGCTGGTTTGCTGGATCGCTGCGGCATTGCCACAGGACAAGTCACATTGCACCACGATAATTTCCACCGAAATGATTGCTTGGATTGGTTGAGCTCCCAAATGTCACGACCTTTGAGCCAAGATAGACTGCTATTAGCCATCAATGATCAACCGTGATCGACCCTTGAAAAATGAAGCCATTATTGATCATGAGATTTTCAACCATCCCGAACCCGTACATCTCAAAGGTAGCTGAATGTTGTGTGTCTTTTGATAGCCATTTTCACCACAGTTGCAAGGTTTTCTTCCATGGGGCTGGGTATCAGCAATGAAGGTTTACATACTGTGACGACATTGCATGATAGGCATGACATCATGACACATGGGTTTTTCATGACTTCTTCCAAATGGATGTATGCGTGCCGTCCTCATAGCAAGACTGATATTGGGTGCTGCTATTTCGCTCTACATAGTTGGTCAGTCTATCCAAAGGATTGTCAAGTCCGTGGTTATGAACCTTTGACAAATACACAAGAACAGGAATTGTTGGTATATCTTTGATATTGAACCATGGATAGACAGCACGAGCAGGCTCCGCTCACGGTGTTGCATGGCAAAACACGTTGAACCAGTGTTACTCTCTCCTGGAGATGTAGTGCTAAGGATTCATGAACATGCCCCCCATTGATACGCTTTTGTGAGAACTATCCCTGCAAAATCATCATGCAATTGTGAAATATTAGATCAATCCCACGAAAAAGACACATATTATGAGCCAGTATTATTAGATAAGACCCCATGTAATCCTGAGATCAATCCCATGAAAAAGAGCTGCTTTCGAGATGAGAAAACTCGCGTTTTTTAAAGCGAAACTGGTCCAGGTACTTCTGAGCTATGCTGCGGGCGATCGTGAGCCTCGGGCCCGGGCGCTTAGAACCTGAAGGAGAAGTCGTTGGTGGTTTAATGCTGAATACTTGTTGATATGCTGGTACTGCGTAGTTAATCATAGGGGATAATCAATGGTTGCTCGCTAATCAGCTGGTTATTGATGGCTAATAAGCTGGTCACAAAATGTGGAACCAATATGCAGCATGGCGTTGAACCAACATATTCAACAAAGAGCACATAGCTGAAATGGCGTATGGCTGTCCGCACATAGCATTGTTAGTATGGTTTTCGTTTGTTTTGCCATTGAAGAGGCAAACGCTAAAATGACATGATTCACCTTGGTAGACAGCTTTAAAATAGAGTTGTGAGCATCACTCCAGCCTTTCTATTTTGTGCCTTCATGAGGTTCGCGCTCACATCATAGCAGATCTCCTTTTGACTACAGCGTAAAGCCTTTTGACATTCAAAACTGGCGACGTTCCATGATATCCACGTCACGTCCTAGGTTGCACTCCAAACAGAGGAGGCCAGTCACCAATGTGTCAAAGTCACGCGACAAGATGTTTGAGGGACCTGCATAGTTCCTCCCATTTGAGCAATGGGTGTGAAGGTATTGGTAGTGCAGCCAGGAACTCACAGATAAATTCACCAAGAAGCTACCTTCTTCCTGGGATCCGGGCCAACCACCCTCAATGATGTGGGTTGAAATCTCAACAAAGTGTGTTTGATTGCTGAAGTTTTGGACACTTGGTATTCACAAAAAATATGAAGACGGATGCATGCAGTGATTCTTGACAACCATCAACATCAACACCCATGTGGTTGTTTCTTTACTACCATGTTCTGTTCATTGCTCATTGTGGGCTGAAACATGTGATACAAATTTGATGCTTGACACCACCAGATGACTACCGATCCACCAGAGGGCTCACTTGTGATTGGTAGCCATGGTTGCCATACGCCAGAAGGCTCAGCCAGTGGCTTCCCCATGGATCTGATGCTCGCTGCAGGCTCTGTTGATGACTTTGAGTCGACTGGATGAATTCTTTGAGTAGCCAGGACGCTGGGCAAGAACCTGCAGAACTGGCTGCTGTGGTGCTTTGGCAGGGGCGAGTAGTTGGCAGACGTTCTTGAAAAGATGCAAACATGTAGAAACAGATATACATGCGGATACATATGGTCATATTCGGATGGACAGGTGAGCATGCACACATGTGTATGTTCGAATCCGGAATTGCCTAGGCATGTTTCTTACCCGGCCTGTCTTTCACGACCACTTTTGGCAAAGCCTACGACAATGTTTTCAAGTTCTCCATGCACCCGGCAGGTGTGTGTATACATTACATGCAAATACTTACATATGACTGTATACGTTGTGCATCTAAGCAAGCATATGTACATACATACATGTCTTGTTCGTGGTTCCATTTCACGTCGGTGCTGCATATACACAAGAATCTTTTCTGGGGAGAAGTCTGTATGCAAATGTATATTTATTGTTACTGATTTACAGTATATATATATAATATACACATACATATAGTATATGTAGGCAGGTATTCATGCACGTACATCTTTGTGCATGACATGCATTTGATTCCTAAAATGTAGCAATCCATCCTAAAAGTACTCATCAGCCGACTGTCTCACGAGCCATCAAACACTCCCACTATGTAGAAGGTCAATTTGCCACAGCGGATGTGTCAAGCACTGCTTCATGCCTTAGACTTACTGCCATGTGCAGGGTTGAAAAGCCAACATGAGCCGACATCAACTATCATTAAGCATCATCAACCAACATGATTCTATAATCAAGCAAAACCAACCATCGTGAAGCATCCGTAATCATGTGAAACTGCTTGCAAACAGTTTGTCAATCATTCTGAAGCCAACTGCTGGTTTGGCAGTTTGCAGTTTGCTCATCTCAGACATCTCGCAAGTCTGGCAGCAGGATGGAATCTGATATTTATGTAAACAAGATATGATGAAACAGATACAACCACTATACGTAAAATCACAAGAGGAGCAAGACTTTTATAGGATGTTCTGCAGTGAGCGGTTCTAGTTGAAACCTCTAGAATTCCGTCACGATCAACCTGCGACCAGGAGCATTGTGTGAAGCAGTTTTCAGACACGCATCTTGCACCACCAGCCAGATCATCAGATGCAGAGTCCACGGTTTGTGCAGCACTGCGATATCCTGACAAACCGATTTCGCATATTTCACCACTTCCCAACTATTGTTGATTGTTGTGCTATAATTACGTGCATTCAAGATTATGGGAGGCATCCATCCCCGAAAGGTAAATGATCTAGATGATATTGAAGACAAGGGATGTTCATGGATACTCCTAATAAAGGATGATTGGTGGCACTGGCATATCCTACCTATGGATCAAGTCGCAGAGTTGTGATCCAAGCTTCCAGCGTCCCTGCCTAGGGAGCCCCCATACTCAAATGATAAGTAGTGCATGGTTGACAATTTGCAGGACCACTTGAAACTACCCGGGTTGATTGGTTGGTCGGTCTGTCGGTTTGTTGGTTGGTTGTTCGGGTTGCAATGCTGATTGGATTTGAAAAAACTTGATACTGGTTGCGTGTGGAGCTGGTTATCGACTTTGGGAGATTGTCCATCAATAGGTTCTATCCCTCCTGCAAAACCTGTTTTTCCTCCAACATTTTTTGGGCATGATACTGCAAGAACTACTTAGACTACTGTAGTAGATACCATCATTGACGGACGCATACGGACGCTCTGATGTGATTAGCATGTCTATCTCGTGTTTTCACTCAACCATCGTTCTCCATTTTAAGAAAGAATGATTCGCAGCAGCGATGAATAGCCATCAGAAACCATTATTGTTCGTGGTTATCCTCTAACATGAATGGTTTTGTCATTCTAACTTTCCTTTTCCACATCATTAATCATGAACCATAAGAGTTATCCTCTATCAACTCAATGTGTAGCCGAACTCTTATACTGGTGGTGCCCCTGGGCGTGGTTGCTGAGCGGCCTGAAAGGCAACGCTCCAAATTTGATAAGTTGGCGTGGTCCGGGCTCAAACACTTTGTTCCACCGACAACAGGGATTCTTCCAACTATAGTAGGCAAAAGCTACAGTAGTACTGACTATGCTTAACAGGAATCTAAGCGGATTTACGCAACAATCATATGGGGTTGACAACCCCCCAAAAAGTTCAAAACATGACGCATATAAAGATAGAAATATGTATATCTTCATATTTATATAGCCAACTACGAGAGGGACGGATTTTGTCACAGGTGTGGCTGTTCATCATATGATGAGTTCTTACATGATGACAATGTACCATGGCCGGTTCCCCAGTGGCTTTTTTAACCACTCCTCCAAAGACATTCTTTTTCTCAGTTTTTGGGACACCGTGGGGATCAAACGAGTTGAGCCATTCGACCATTGCCTTGTCTTTTTTTGGGCCAGAGACCCAAGACGAGCGTCTTCGGAACCGCTTGGCCCATTGCTGGGTGCCACAGCCAAAGAGATGCTGGTCGCAGCCAACAAAACGATTGTTTTGCGGCGTCGGATCGCAACGTTGCCGCAAAGCTGTCGTTGGCACTGGGTGATCGCCCCAATGATTTGGTAGCTGGTTCACGAGTGAGGTAGGTTGATACCAATACTGTTAGTAACATGACTGGTTAATTAATCATTACTAATCAACATCAATCATCTTGAACGATTGTTGGTCGATCGTGATTATTATTGACAAGGCAGCAGTTGGTAGCAACTTCACTTTGAACCTTTGATCATCAGTGCCGGAGTTTGTTTGCAAATGAAGAAGTGTAACCTGGAGTGATTGATAAGAACCATTACCTATGAATCGCGGGTAGGTCCGACACATTCCTGGACTATGCGCTACCTATGTGGACCGGACCTAGATCCCAAGAACTAAGCACATCAGCAGTTTTTCGCAGTGGGCCTGGACCATAGGTCATATCTTTCTTGAGGAATGGCAGTTTTTGTCAAGAAAAGCGTCACTTCAGATGTCACCTGACAGAATCAATGTCAGAGCATATGTGAGTCTTTCGGCAACAGACAGTAGGATAGAGCAAATGAATATGTCAGTCGGGGGACACTTCAAAGCAAACCGAACCAAGGGATTTGCTTGTTGATTTTGATGCCTCCCTTGGCACTCGGACGGTCCGCAAGTTTGGGATTTGATGAGTTATGATTTGCAATGGCTCTTCTTGGAGTTGCAGGACTTGATATCCTGACCATGATTTGAAATCCTGGTGACTAATCAAGTCTCAACTGTTTTGAGTCATCCTGCCTGGTTAGTGATGAAATCCTGCAGGATTCAACTGATGGATGTTGCCATTTGGGATCAGGGAAGGTCAGGTGCTTGCCTGCAGGTGGATCAAAGGTAGTGATCAGTTGCTGCAACCCAGCCCACCTCACCACAGATTCCCACCAAGCAGAAGTCTTCACACTTCGACCTTTCAGCATAGTTAAGAACTCGGAGAGTTGTCTCAGCTCGAAACAAACCGATCAAGCTTGACCAGCTGTCGCGACTTCGATTTGTTCCCGGTCTTCATCAATCCGATCCTTCGTCGCATTGCGGTGTTGTCGCGTCTGCTGTTGCGAACAATGTGCCTTGGCAGAGCACTGGATGGGTCATGGCCCACCGGATCGAGCAATGGTTTCGCATCATGAGCAGGCCACTTATGGTGAATCCCACCCTTATTAGAGTTATTTCATGTCATTTCCAGTGAATTTTGGCTAGTCATGGCCCATGGATGCCCATGGCTTCCCAACGGCCGTGGTGCTTTTTCTCATGAGGGATCAAGGGTCAAGGAGGTGGTGAAGCATTGGCGCCGACCACTGTAGACTTGACACGAGGTGCTATGCAAGGCTATGCATGTTAGTAAGTCTACAGTGGTTAGTAATTCATGATTAGCTAGGTAAGTAATAATGATATATCTGGTAAGTCAAAATTCAGTTCGTAGTCCATATCCGTGATTTTGACTGAATTGCCAAGCTACACGAAGGTTCGCTACCACACTAACATGGGACTTTTCGATATTTTTGCTGCAATGTCCTTTGAATATCAATTGTCATGAATGGGTTGGGTATTATCGTCATTTGATGAGATTGACTGACTTCAGACGCCTTAGTTCTTGCTGATGTTGGCCCCACAATGCAAAGGAACGAGAGATTTTCAGGTTATCACACCTCATCATTGAATCATACAGTCAGATGTTGAAGTCGTGGCGTTTTTCAGTTTTTGCAGCGTATTTTTCACTTCTAGGGTACGATGCCGTGACTTTCGCGGCTGGCTGTAGTGGTTTGGGCTCCATGGTCCTAACTTCCACTGGTGACATCTTTATCATCTTTGCACCGGTGAGGTACGGTGGAGATGCTGCGTGCAAAGTGAAGAACACCTTTTTGGAGTTCGCACCAGTGGAGGCTCTGCGACAGCCTGGTGGAACCGTTGGTGCCATGGGCAGCTTGGGGCACCCAATCATACCAAGTTCAGTGGGGCATAGCATCGTTAAGGCACACCATACTCGTAGCGGCTATGAATCACACCATGTGATTGGAGTGTATTTACCCTAAGGAAGTAGGGCTGCCAAGTACTGTTGTTGCTTGTTACTTCCTACAATGAACCAGTTTGTTCACCATTTTCTACACAATCTTGATAGTGTACCTCGCTTTCTACACACACACGCACGCACACACACACACACCACCCAACAATAGACCCCTAGGCGCTAATCGTTAGGACCCTCGAATGGAAATGTATCTGAATGTAACATGGAGTGGGGATGAGTATACTGCAATCATCGTTTAGTAGTTTTAGCATTACTTAATCATCATTTACAACTTTGTGATTACAGTAATCCATCAAAACAGGCCGTGCATCATTCATTAAAATTTAACATTTGGCTAGGAGAGAATGAGCAGCAGTACTTGAACAGATGATTTCATATTAAGGGATCCCTTCCCGTGAAACAAACAGGCATCCTTCCCATATCTTCCCATGGGATGACCATCACCGTGTTCCAGCTGCCCACAAAACGGGGTCTTCGCCAGGAAGAGGCGGCTCTCAGAAAGAGGCGCAGCCGTTGGCTGAAGCCGTTGGTCCAGATGATCGGCTTGTTGAGCATTGTTTAGCTATTTAGTGATGTTTAGCTATGATATCTAGTAGCTACTTAATCAGGATAGCTCATAAACCAATCATTCTTTAGCTGTTTGGTGATATTTTTAGCTAACAGCTGATTATTTTGGTGATAAACAGATCACTGGTTCTAAACAGCTGATCATTGTTAAACTGGCTGGTGGTTTGATTCACATTTTTGATTTTCCCCAGTGATCAGTAACAAATGGTTGGGGTGGAAACCACCAACCAGTCAACTATTTAGTGATGTTTTGCTGCGTATCAGTGATTGGTTTATGAGATATCCTGCGTAGCTGACTCTTTAGTCTTTGAGGCTGCTCAGAAATAATCACTCGCCGTGCTGGCTATTTCATGTGAAGAGAGAAGTTCTCCAATAACATCGCGATTGAGTGCTTGACATAAACTGCTGGGAGTATTTGATGATTTAATGAAGATGATTGCTTATGCGGAAGCATGCATCACAAGCGTTCAGATTTTTTTTGCTTCTCAAATGGGCTGGGTGTTGCAAACTCAACCAGCCCGTTCTCAGGTACGATTGCTTATGGATGTCAGGATGTGAGCTGAAACTACACACATTGCCTGGTGTACATGCGGTGCCCCCCGGGACCGATTCATCAACAACTTGCGAAGGTGTTCACTAACAACTTCGAGAACTGCCCGCCAGATGAATAGTTACTTAGTCACTATTGATAGATCAAAATCAACTGGAGTTGTTGAGATGTGTTTGTCCCTTGTTTTTTTTTGGCTTCGTCCATCACAAAGATTGGCCCCCCGGCCATGGAACGGAAAATCGCCGATCTCGTAGGCATATCCATATAGTTGTTGCTATCCCAAATCGCTGCCCTAGCTTCAGCATCACCAAATGTGGATGGCCATTGGATACCGTGGGTTGTGATACCTTCAACCCTTACGGCCTTGCCATCAGCCATGGACATCAGTCACTGAGCGACTGCATCCTGAGGCGCAGTCGCAGCGACGGACATGACTTGAAGAAGTCCCCATTGGTGGCAGCTTGGGCGGAGCAAGCAGTTGTTCAGCAGTTGTTCCTGGATGTCTCACCCTAAATTAGCCATTTCTGACTGGATTATTGTCCAATATGCGCATATGATCCAAAGTCGATGTGGGCTGCTGCTGCTGCTGCTGGCGCCTGTTGCTGCTGCTGCTGCTGCTGCTGTTGTTGTTGTTGTTGTTGTTGTTGTTGTTGTTGTTGTTGTTGTTGTTGTCAACCAGCCAACAGAGGAAAAATATGGTCCAGGAATGGGTGAATTTGGGATCCACTTGGTGGTTATTGAGCCAGTACAATGGCTGGTTGAGTTGGAATCTGATTTTGGGATTAGTTGTGACCCCAGATACCACCAAAACATGACTTCCGAGAGACACCCTGTGGCTGAACTGTGTTCAACCGGTCACCCACCAGAAATCCTCACATTGGTTGATCCCTGCCCTTGCCCCAGCCTCGCCGAACAGGTAGAAGCACATGCTGCTTTGTATCATGATATAATGGACCATGAACCAAGCGTTCCACGATCCCTTCCTCCACTGATCAGTCATTAGGAACCCTGCTATTGACCTGTTACTGTTCATCAGCAATTATTGTTTGGTATCCAGTATTGACATATATTAACCAGCATTAATCGTTGCCAAACAGCATCAACATGCACATCTATCGTAAAGTATCATCGATCAATCTGATCATCAGTAGGTATAACCTCATCAACTTATGATCCAAACATCACCAACCAACCATCATATCCAACCAACTATGAACAACCATCATATCCAACCAACCATAATAACCAGCCATAATAACTAACCAACACCAACCAACATGAACCATCACCAACCAACATGAACCATCACCAACCAACACCAACCATCACCAACCATCATGAACCAACCATTGTGCCCAACCATCCCAGCCCGCCACCCGCCGTCGGTGATTCGGGTCGCCAAAGGTTGCCTCCAAGTCTCCCATCGCCTCGCCGCTGTCGGGACACCAACCAGGGTACGGGGGCACACGGTGGGGTGCAACAACCAGCAGTTGATGGTTGCTCAATGGTGGGTTGGATGCTTGCTAGATGATGGTTAACATGTTTTATTTTCAAGGGAAACTGCTAACAAGTGGTTGGTTGACTCATATTTTTCATAGGGGTTGAAACCACCAAGCAGCTTGGTGAATGGTTGGATTAGTTGATTGGGGGCCCAACTGCCTTGAAATTGGCCTCAACTACCTTGAAATTGACATGATAGTTCATGGTGGTTGATGATGGTTGAGCATGCTGCAGTTGGTTGATGGTGGCTGGTTGCTATGGATTACTCTTCACTTTACCTTGGGAAACCACCAGTAGTGTGGAAGTATGCGGTGGCGATCTACACACGTTGCAACCCAAAATGAGTCCTGTTGCGAAGAGCATCGCAAAGTCGCAAACTGGAGGTTGGTGGTTACCTGGAATTTATTGATGGTATACAGTCTCGCAAATCACAATTCCTCATACTTCTTAGGCATACAAATCATGAAACAACACCGATTTTCCACCCAAGACGCCAGTTGGTTAGTTTGTTATATGGGTGATTAAGATTGATTGAACATGAGTGGGTCTTCCGTATCCCCTGTGGTCTCCCTCACGGTATCCCTACCGGTCACCATGGTCGTCCCTTGGAAAACATCCCATGGCACATCTCCCAAGGTTGACAGCTGTAGACGAGACCCGACAGGCGCGACAACCGTGGTCAAGTGGGGGCGGGACGATGGCAGCTGAGGTTAGTGGAGGTTAATGCAGGTGAATTGGGTGGTTATTAAGCAAGTACAATGGCAGTTGAGGTTCATCATTTGATAGTTTGAGATGACGGATTGGTTCAGTTACTGACTAATTTGGTCTTTACGAGGGAGCATAACATCGATCGACATTGATGATGAAATCCAGAGGGAGTGATACTTGAATGAGTTCTCAAAGCCTGGTCAATTGGTTCAAAGGATTTGGACTACTGCTTGAAGCTGCTTCGGAATGGCCTCTCATTGTGAGCTGTGACCATCCCCGGTCGAGGATCTTCAGCTGAACCCAACAGTCACAACGTAAGATGAATTTGCATCCAATATTGCAAGCAACAGTCTTGGAAACAATCATGAGCTTGTAGACTTAAACAGCAACTTTGTTTATGACAATTGGATATTAGCTGGTTGGTGGGTTGCTTGGTTAATGGGTCATTTCGAGCACTTTTCCTGCATGCCTTAGAAGACTATCATTGTGATATTGCAGTTCATTGATTTGTGATTCGCCTGGATCGCTCATCGGATTTGGTCAGGGGATACACAATCCAAATAGTTTCGACCACCACCGTTCCGGATTGTTCCTGTAAACAATTGGAGCGGGAAGACCATGCGGGTAATCTCGCTTGAAACACGGGTGGTTGTGGATCTGACAGTTCCTCATACCATCTCCCATGCTTCAGGCGGTGCCCATTGATGAAGTGGACTTTGAGATGTTGGAGGAGGCTGCGCAGGTGAGCCTACCGCTGCGGCTCAGGTGGTAGCTGTCGGGGTTCTTTGAACAAGGAGATGTTTCACTATTGACAGTTCGCAGATGGCCATGGGTCAATATTAACTAACCAACAATGGTGGTTAATACCCAACAAGAATAGGGAAAATAATGGTTAATGATGGGGAACCAGGGGTACGGGGTTTTGACCCACAGCCAGATGTTCGCAGGATATAATGTTTGTTTATCACTGTGACCATGTGTCACTTTGTTCTTGCTGCTCTAGTGATGACCAACTGATGCGTCGGATATATAGACATCACATGTTTGGGGCAGGGCTGCAGTTGCTGCTTAGGGGTGCCTTGTGAAAGCTGGCCATGAAATGGGATCGGGCAATGGCTCGGTTTGGCACTTCTGTGATGATGGTAGCTCCAGGAATCCTTACCAACCAGAGCTGCATGATGCTTGATGGATGTTCTAGGTCAAGATGTTACCACACGATGTGCTTGGGTGTGCTTGGACGTGTTTGGTGGGTTCAATTCTTTGGATTTTGCATCCTGGGAAGATCACCCTTTGTTTCTAAATTTGTCACCGCCAACCCATTGCTGTGTCTACCAATCCACCAACTGGAGAATGGAAAGGCCACAGAGCGGTATGCAACTGTTGATCAAGGCTGGATCATCAACAAACCCTGGTAGGGTGTACTGACAAATGTGAACTAGCCAGTGAACAGCAGTAACAAACTTTTTATAATGAGCAACAAACTGTTTTCCGGTTGGTGGTTTCAAACGTTTTTTATTTTCCCTAGCAATTATTAAGTATTGACAATGGGGTTGAAACCACCAACCAGTTTTGTAATGTGATCATGTGTAAACATGTGTAACCTCCGGGACTGAATCTCAACTACCCAGGCTTCGGTGTCTTTCACGCATTTGGGGAGCAAGTTGTGTCCCACTTGGTGCCCAGTGTACCGAGTACGTCCACCAAAAATTGGTTCCCCCCAGTGGCAACTCGGTTGGCAAGTGACTAGTCAGTTGATCACCATTTATTCAACACATATTTACACTAGCCAAGTACTTACAGCAGCCCCAAGTACTACTTACCCTGGTACTTAAATATACTTACCCTAGGTGCAAATCCAATGAGCCAACCAGGGCAGTAGGACCCACAGTTTCATGGCCCACAAGTGCTAACGCATGGCGCAGGTGGATGGAGATTCACCGGTCACGCACCTCCCAAAGACGCGGACCAGGAGCCAAGCTGCAGCTGCTGATGTGTGTTGGTGGTGCTGATTGGCACCCATGCAGTCTGGTTGTCCCTAACCTGGTCATGGGAAATCACAGTTCTTTTAAAGATTTTAATGGCGACCCTGGCAAATCAGCCAAAAGTGGTGGATTTTCCATTGCCAGGTTAGTTTACCAGAGGGTAGTTTCTGCCGAGCATGAATTGGACATTGAAATTGAGCAGCATAAATGGGTTGACACTGGCGGCTTGAAGTAATCTCATGTTGGCGGCGTTTTACCGAAATTTGCTGAAACTAATGTTGTTTGTATGCATTCCCATTCCTTAAACACATCATATACTCAATTCAAATATGCAAATAGATGGATTATCTAGCAATATACTCAATTTGATAGTTCCTAATATCCTCCGCAAACCCACTTTTAGTGACTAACCACTAACCAACCACCAAGTAGGCACTGGCACCTTGTTCACAACCAGCTATGGGTGCCATACTTGGTGCCAGGTCGGCCTGAAGCAGATGCGACGGACCCTCCATGGAGACTTTCTATGTTTTTGATATACCTGATATCTGCATCTCTATAACCATTCATGATTCATATCTATATGTACCTTATATACACGCCATATTTGGATATATGATATACTTAAGACATACATAAGACATACATGAATATGCATATTTTCCAGCAAACACTCATGGCGCAGATCTATAGTGAATCTTCGGGCCTGGGGCTTGAAAGAACCTCATGCTGAGTTTAATTGGTTTGCTTGATTCTGGCAACAGCCAGCTCAGTTAGGTCCCCAAATTTGAAACGTTTTTCTTCCACCAATCAAGTGCAACGGTGAATGTGAGCTGGTGGAAGGGTAGATTCACCATGCCACTTGATATACCTGCATGTTTGATTAGCGGCATGAGCCATGCGCCAGATGCCCACGCTTATGCGGCACAAGATTTGTAGCAAGAAGGACTTGTCATCGTTGGTAGTCAACGTGTAGCACTCGACCCCCATGTGACGGGCCGTCCCAAGTGCCCACGTTGCGCTCCCGCTGCCGTTCACCACGGCGCTTCACAGGACCGCGTCTGGCGGGGAGTCTGTGGCGCAAGTCGTACGGGGGCCTGGTAGGGCCGGAGGAGTCGGGTGGACTGAAGCCTCAGTGAATGACACTGGGAACTGAGACAGTTGGTAAGATCATATCAGATATGCATATGAATAGCTGGGGAACCACGCATAACATCATAACGGCATAGTTAGAAAGTTAGATATGAGCATTGGCGGGGAAATGTGCGTGACACTATCGGATAAGAATTGTTGCATAGTTCTGGCGTATGTAGTGACTGTGTGCGTGAAGCAAACATCGCATCACTAGCTAGTATTAGACTATTGGACCTTTCTGTCAATGTGTACATCGTGTGTATGTATGCAGGACATCACGGCGATTCGTCAATCCTACATGTGTATCAGAGACAAATGGTTTTTGCAGGTGCTATACATACATCCACATTCTCAAAGTTGCGTAGGTTGCATTTTGTGTATACGCGCGGAGAAGTGTTTGTATCTTTACATGTATATATAGGCTTGTCCCAACCCTTGGAACTACACTTCAACTTCCAACTACCTTTCCAGTAGACCTGCTACGTCATGCTGCTGCGTCGACTTGCTCTCGTCTCCTGCGTCACGGATGGGTTGGGGTGGGGTGGAGGGGTGGGGGGGCATGTTAACGTTCGTGTGTACTTGCATCATGAAGTGGATGCTACGTCACCTACGGCTCGGGGTGGGGTGGGGTGGGGGGGTGGGGGGGCATGTTAACGTTCGTGTGTACTTGCATCATGAAGTGGATGCACTCCGGGCCCAAG
>VSDK01017221.1:180516-201694 GCA_009767595.1 Symbiodinium kawagutii | reverse complement strand
TTGCTCTGCAGCTTCTAAACCTTACTATGGTTGTCGTAATGGTGGACTGTACTATACAAAGAAGGCAACCCACAAACATCTCAAAGGACAGCCCGTGGGTAAGAACAAAAAGGCTACTGTGGCCGGGACTCAAAGTCTCGACGGTTGGTGGAAATCACCAAAATTAAACTTGCGAGGTGTCAAAGCCTCATGTGAAGGTTCAGTGGATGCACGCGTGGCTCAAAGCCAATGGCATCACTGGATAGGAAACAAGGACCCCTGGAAACAGCAGGGCAAAGTCCTGAAACTGGTGCGAGACCTCCAGCTGCTCTGACAGAAACACAGGTGGCTACCACTGCAGCACAACAAGACTAACAATGATTACGATGATGACGATGATGATGATGATGATGATGATGATGATGACGGGCATGATGGTGACGATGATGACGATGATGATGATGATGGTGATGATGATGATGATGATGATGATGATGTGGAATGAATCCGCGACAAAATTTCGTCATGGAATAGATAGTTCTCGCCATAGGAATTGCGGTTTCCGCAGTTCCAAGGCCTCGGACGAGGCTATATATACATGTATATATGTATACGTCGAACAGCGAACAACACCAAAGTCGCGCTACGTATACGTATGTATATGTATGCTTTATAGATGTCTGGGGTGGTGCAATCTATATTTTGGCATGTACGGGAACATTGGCACTATGCGGGACGACTAGAACAGATAGCCAGTGAAAACACGGCTTCCCTTGGGCAATTGTTACTCTACTTGCTGTGATGCTGCGCCTACAAAAAGTTCATTTGGCACTAATAGGGGGCCATCTTTTCCTGGTCCAGTCTCTAGGACTCTTACTTCTACTTCATCTCAATCTTCAGCACATGAGCACAACCTGCAATCCGTGTTTTGCTTGTGGTGAATTCATTTTTACATACTGTTGGCCAGTTGGCCTGTGAGCATCCGAACATATGGACCATGTTGTTGATACTGTAACAGGTTCACTGGGCGAAGAGGATCTTGACTCAATTCCCCATACACTGGACTAGCATTAGATTAGTGAAAATCTATAAACACTGGACTAGCATGACTACAACATTTGAATTAGAGCAAATACACACAAGTATGTCTAATTATCAGTGATCACCACATGATCACCACGTGATCACCACTTCACCGTCACTTCACTTTTCACCCTGCAGCCACCTGGAGGCTGCCAACATGGGCAACGAACCCGCGTTCGCCGGGAGTGTTTTGGGATCGGTGCACAAGTCGTCGGTGTGGTCCCAGCTCGTTACACAAAACGAACCAGTGGTGAAAGACAGCCAGCAAGTTGTTCATCAAGCGGCTTTGATATTTATATAGTTAGTGATTGCTTGATATTTGATGAGTGATTGCTCAAACTTGATTCCTTGATGGCCTTATGAAGTGTTCGGACAGAACTACCAGGCCATTCGACCACTTGAAGTCGCACAACCATGTGTCCCACCTCGGGTAATCACAAGGCTCGTTGATTGGGCCTTTGAACTGACCAATGTCCACACAAATCTACTATCATCCAATATCTATGGAGTATTTATTTGAGTGAAGTGATGAAGGAGGCATGTCATGAGCATGGGAACGATTATCCAGTAAAAGCAGTTGCTTTATTGTTACAGACAGGTTTATGACGCTAGCGGTTGAAACCTGTGAAGATCGCCATGAATTTCTTAGCATCCCAATGGTGGGAGTGGTCAGGTACGTGGTGCCCACCACACCTTCGCCCTTCTTGCATTCCTCGTTCCCACCACAGGTGGGAACTAGAGCACGGCGTCGGGATGTGGGGGCCTGTGGGGCTGTCCAAAGAATGTTGCTTAAACAGCGAGCGATTTATGAAGCCTTTCACTTGGCACAAACTGCCGGACATCCAAGCTCTTGACTCTGGGTAACTATGTGCATTTCACTGGCAGCAACCTGTCTGTCATTTCCAGTACATTTCTACAAATGTATCCAACCGCGTCAGGAAGTCTTGGAGGTTTCGACTCATGTTTGGATTCCAAATCTATCCTGCACTGACATGCCACTCTTGGAATGATTGGATTTGAGATCAGAAATCTCATTGCAAAACAACGTTTGGCAAAACATGATACCACTCTTTTGGCATTGAGATCTGAAATTTCTTTGCCCAGCGGCTGCTGGTCAGAACGACTTCAATGGCTATGGCTACATGCCTGAGATGGGTCTAGTGCTCAGGGATGTTGCATCAGAACTCTGCACGGTGGCCAATGACCATGCCAATTGATCTATCACTAAACGCGGGTATCGTTTGGTTCTATGAAGGACTCGAAGGACCTAACTTCCCATAAGAGCCTGGTTTCTGGAAAGTTCCCATGCGGAGGCGCCAGCTTGGGTAGCCAGCAGCCTGTTGATGGTTTATGATGGAACCACGATTTGTAGCAATCAATTGGCTGTTTGACATCATCACTTCAACTTCAAAACTTGCTGCCGCATTCGTAGCAAGAAGTACCTCGAAAACCTCTGAATATGGATTGTAGATTGATCAGAATATTGTGTGTGTTCATATTGGCTGCAACTACTTGTAATTGTAACACTAAGTACCCCAGCTAATTTGAATATTGTACTACCATTGGCTCCGATTTTGTGTTTTCTCATCAGTGTCCTTTTCATGACTTGGGAATTTTGCTCCACCGAGGTCTGCCTCCTGCCTATGATGGGGAGGCCAACGGTGGATTTGACGGGTCTTTTCTCAAAGCTCGTGCCCTTCACCTCACTGAAAACAGATTCAGAGATGCTATGCTGCTAGTGCTTATTGATGTTTAATTGTGTATTTTTTTGGAAGGTTTACATATAGTTTTTGTAGAAGAAACTTCAACCCTAGGGATGGCACTTCGGCTCATCATCGTCATCGGAGTACAAGCAAGCAACAACAATCGTTTGTGGTTTCATTGATTCTTTGTCAGCAACAAAGATATCTCTCTTGAGCCTGGGGTTGACTAGCACCAGCAAGCCAAAAATGTAATCTAACCTTGGTTGGCGGTTTCAGATCTTTGAGAAACATTTCCATACCATACTGGTTGCACATGAAGGTGGCAGCTGAACCACCAACCAGTTGGGGTGGCGAAGGAACTGCAGGGGCACTGCAACTGCTCGCAGGAGAACGGGGAGATGGACTACTCTGTAGAGACGCCCAGGGGGCAGTGGAGATCCATACGAATCACCGACCAATCTCTGGGGATTTGCCGAGGTGCATGTGCTTCATCAATCAAGGAGTGTGGTTATAAATGGTTCAAGATGACTGATGAACGGGAATATCCAGTGCTCATAGTGAGTCAATAGTGGTTAGTTGTGCGTATGGGCTAGGCACAGATTGACAGATGCTGGAGAATCGCAGATTATTCGTGACTATGGTAGTGCATTGTTTAGCACTTCAGTGGTTGACAGTGCTTAAGATTGGATAGTCATATTGACAGTGATCATAATCTGTAGTAGTTTCTTTTCATGTCTCAAGGGTGATCATAGAGGATCGACAGTGGCCGAGAATGGTCAAGCACGAGAGACCCTGAATCATGGACCAATATTTGATGATTCAAAATAAGAGTCACACCCAACAACAACCGACCCTGGGGAGTTTTCCATCACGTAGTCAGAAGTGCCTGTGATGAGTTTGCACAGTTGCCCTGGTTGGGGTCTACGAGTATCCAGATATACATCTGAAGATCTACGCGTATATCCATGGATATATATCTGACTCGCTGAAGATAAGACGCACATGTTGCATGTTGAACACTGCTCACTGATGGAATGAAATGTGGCTTGACATCGAAACGACCCTTGGTCGTTGCTGGATCCCCACATAAGAACCTATCAGCATCATAGTGACATCACGAAGACATTGCAAGATGAAGAATCCATGTTAAGCTGGTTCAGTATTTTTGAGTTTAAGTTTAGTTTGATCTATACATGTTTATAAATCAGCATGGCAGTTTATAAGTCTCGACAGGTACTGTAAACTTGTTTTTCACTTCTAGTGTTTCTGAACATTTGTAAATCAAAAGTCGATTTAAGATGAAAGCTTGTTAATCTGGTTGAGTATGTTCTAGTCTAAGTTTCACTTGTTCATAAATTCATGGATGTTGATAAATGTTTGTAAATGTTTATAAATCAGCTTCACATTTACTTCACAACCCTCTATCCTCAACACCCGGCGCCTCGAAATCCATCGCAATTGAGGAACTGGCGGCGATGAACGGCGGTTTCCAGGCGAGACGGGCCTTAGTGAGCTCATCGTAGGGTTACCAGTTGTGATAGTAGTTGTAGCTGGTTATAGATGTGGTAGTTGTAACAGGATGTAACTGGTTATAGCTGTACTGTGCTATAGTGGCCTACTAAACGGGTTCTATCTATACTGTGCTACAGTGACTTACCAGCCCGATTATAAACTAGTGATCAGTTGATACTGAGTGCTGCCCGTCATTTGAGACGTTGATTGATCAATCGAAGCGCGGATCAAGATATGTCTACACCCTAGTAAGCCCGTAGGTACTGGTAACTTGTCTAAGGGGACTATTTGTATTTTGGCATGCTTTTGTTTCAGTTTCAATCAGGTTTCGGCACCTCAAATGATGGTTGTACATTGACGATACAGTATTTGACAATAGGTACTACAATGACCGGGAGTTGCATGTACCTACATCCCAAAAAATTCATCCCAAAAAGCCATTTTCAATTCAATGATGGATGTGCCTCATTTTTGTCAAGAAGCAAGTCCTAGTCTTTGGCTAAGGCAGTGCTATCACTTCAGGTAGGTTAATTATCACCCACACTCCCGAGCGGTTGTTGTTCTTTGTTACCTAAAGTGAGTATTTATTCAATGTTTGTTTCACTATGCTAGTAATGAGTCCCCACTTACCAATTCATCATAGAAGTATGAACCAGTTCATGGAGAGATCATCAAGAAGCGTTGGTAGATCAGCTTTTTTGACAATTGTTTTGCTCAAGTTTTTTTGCGACGGTGGCATCAGCACCCGGTGGTCAGTGCCAGCCTCATGGTTTACCCTTTCCCTCAACTTCCGCCCAAGTCACCTAGAGACAGAAACACATTCTCAGAGCTAAACTGCTTCTGTTCACTCTGGGGGCCACATCGGGCCACCATCACTGCCATTGGTTGCCTGGTGAACTGACATCCTGCCACGCCCAGGGAATGGCCTTCATGAATCCCGAGATGTGCCCCGAGAACTACATGCAGGGCATGTCCTGAAGCCCAGGGAACCTCTTCGTTGCCAGAGCAAGAAATCACAGTAGATCAGCTGGTGCTTCTACCGTTCAGGCGTTAAGGGTTGATGGCTTGGCAGATTTGCTGGTCAGCTATGGTGAGCCAAGAATGGTTGAGAAGTTGGTGAGAGCGAGCTGAACAAAAAAGGTGGTACCAAACCATTTGTATCCATTTGTGCGTTCAATCGGTTCGTTGATGAGCTGGTTGCAGCAGCTCATTTGCTGACTGCAATTAGCTCATGACTGGCAACATGTTTTCGAAACCAACCCTTGTAGGTGATGCTGACGGAAAGCTACCCGGAGGATGGGAGTACCCATTCACATGTGCCGGTGGGGAGTAGCTTGGATGATCCGGAGATCCTCTGTAGAAAACCTCAGGTCCACTTCCAACGACAAGCTTGGGGATTAGCTTCCCATGGGTCAGGATGAACATCGAATGAATGCCATCAGCGGTCACATTGCTGGACAGCTGGAAGTTTCTGGAGCCACTTCATCGAGGCTTGACCCACTTAGAACTCGCTTCTTGGTTCTTGGCAAACGAATCATCCCATGATTGGCAATTATTGCAGCGTTGGTATATTGACTATTGGTGGAGTATCTTTGGCCAATGTTTGATTGATTGTTTATGAAGACTAATTCGGCTCACCCCTTCTTGGATTTTTTTTCCAGGGTCTTTTAGGTGATGTCTGCTTACTTCAGCCTTTTGAAGAATACGAGATGGACCACTGTGGATACTTCCAAAGTTTGCTGAAATTTCTAGGAAACTAGGATCAAAGCAAACAACTATGACAATGACACATAATGACACTTCAATAGTTTTCCTATATTCTGCCGACACAGCTGTCAAAATCCCACTTCCAGCTAGGGGGTTGACCCATTTTTGGCAATCATCAGCGGTGTCGCCGAGTCACGGCTTGTTGACCCAGGTCCGATCAAACTGGTTAGGGGTTAAGAACTGGATCTACCAGGATCTCATGGGTTTCCCAAGTGGGTTCTACCAGGATCTACCAGGATCATGGATCTACTGGTTTCCTAACTGGATCCACTGGATCTACCAGGACCTACCTTTCCTTAGCCAAGATGGGTCATTTCGATCCCAAGCGCTGCCCGAGGTTTATGCCTTTCTGGCAGATGGGCATGGACGGATCCATGGCCATGGATGGGTTGGGGGTCTCGGTCAAGCTTGGGGAAGCGGACTGAAGCGGAGCGTGGGTCGGTGTCCAAATCCGAAGGTTCGTTGATCTATTCCAAAGGTTGGGGATATTTTATGTTTATATAATTTATATAGGTCTTCATTGTAGGTCGATCTATTCCCCTGTTATATTCCAAACGTTGATTACAGGGCCAGGTCTTTAATACCACTTGGTATGTTCGGGGCCGTTAGGGAATCATATTGATTTTTGTTCATGACATGGGATTCCATGTCAAGAGGGCAATTCCAGACAACATCTATACATATTAATACTGCCTTATATTAGAGCATATGCATTTCAATCATATCACTAACTTGTCACTATATTTGCAGCATTGTGGCATTGTTGGCTTCGTCATCATGACAAAAGACCTTCCAAGTTGCATATTTCTATGTCTAAGCACAGATGTAGCCATCAAAGCTTGGGGAGGGCGGCACCTGGGGCTAAGCGCGGAATTGAAACGATTGACCGATGCCACAGCAATTCCAATGTGGCTAGGGCCATGGCAGCGTCATCAATGACGAATCCATGCACATGGGCGCAGCGCGCGTCCAAGAAATTTGGCTGTACAGGTTCTGATCAGGACGTTCACAGCAGGGCGTTCTTGACCACCAAGAGGATCTACAAATGGATATCTCCCTACTATTGGCTACCGGTGAAAATGCCAACAGCTAGAATATTCGCATCATTCACAGGTGTTGATAATCGTTGGGTTCTGGCAGCAGCGTTCGTCCAATTCAACACGATGATACATGGATATACTGGCTGTACCATGGTGTACATCCCTCATGTCCAAGTATCATTGGTTGCATTCGATTCACACTTGACAAGTCAGTCTTGGACTTGAATGAAGGTACTTGGTACTTGAGCAGGTTTCAGCATTTTGGTATTTTGCATGTTTGCTTAGCAGGGGAACATCCGGTTCTCCGGAGAAACATGTTCACTGGCAAGGACAATTGGCTGTGGTCCGTACCTTGTATGTACCCCTCCTGAACATCCCTCAATGACTTATCTAGTCTAATTCTTGGGATGTTCATCTACCCCTTTCCTGGATGGTAAACCACAACCAGTGATGTGAATACTCTGTGCATCCCATGGTCTCAGGCAAACCATCATGAGCCCGGAGTTTCAACAGGCGGGGCGTTGCTGATCTCACGGGGCGATCAAAGAGACAGTCTATTCTGGACATTTCTGGATCTATTTTTCAGCCATCTACAATCATACTTTGTGCTTTACACATGTACAAACAGGTTAGACATGAGTATACTAAATGCATATGTTTATATATAGGTTTTGTATGAGAACTCTTATCCATAAAACTTTGGAGACCTTGATGGCGAAGAATGGCTTTGATCACTCAGTTGGGTGTAGCCGTTAGCGAACAGCGCCATTATGTGCGGTTGTCACACCTTCAAGCTTCAGTAGCTTCAGAATCGCAAAACCCGCTTCGCGAAGCTGTCAAGTTATGGTTCTTGTTTGCAGGCACTTAATTCCACTTACCCTCTGGTAAACCAACCTGCAAGCTAAAAAACATCATCTTTAAGAGGTAAACCAGGTCAGTTTGCCAGAGAGTATTGTGATGCGCCAAAGGATAGTCCAACTGGGTACGTTTACACTTTCAATTGCCCCAGCGGGCTTGATGATACGTTCAGCAGAGGTGGATTCAGGAGCGGATCAGAAAGATAACGTTCTGAGCGGCAGCAAGCTGCTGATACTTCATCACTGAGAATGTCAACGTATCCACTCGCAATGATTGGCAATGATTGATGAATTGGTAACAATGAGAATGATTGATCAACAACGGTTAAACTGGCAATTGTAACACAATGGTCGATTACCAAACCATCAAACAGAACCTGGTGCGTCACAATGTAGTTATCGTAGTACAACAGACCATATTCAGCCGCATACAGCCACACTGCAATTATCGGCTATCGGTGTTTATGAATTGGGTGCCTCAACAACTCTCACTTTTTTACTAAAAATGACCAGTTGCTACAGACTGGAACTCTTTCCTTGTGGCTGTTAAGCCTCACTAGTTTTACCTTATTTCAAGGTCGACCATCCAAGGCTATGCACAGTCAGCGAGCAGACACTAAGTCTGTTGGTTTTTCTTAGTGACCTCACGTTTTGCTGGGTTTCCGTCTTCACTGAAATCCATTTTTATGCTAGCAGTCCAGGATTGGACAATGATCTTGCATTGGGACAACAAGCAAAACCATTCGACAATAGTGTTGCGACCGATTTAGACTTGCATTTGGATTTGTACGGAATAGTTTTGCATTGTTCATTATTTTTTATATATTTTTATGATTCTGTCTATAATGTAGATCGTACATTTAGATTTGTACAGATCATTTAGATTTGTTTAGAGTTTAGATTTGGATTTTTATGATTCCTTTCCAGTGCTGCCGTGTGTTTCAGGAGCTGCAGCGGGCAGCAGAGATGCAGACATCTGACTTGCAGGTCCAGGGAGTGCGGGTTCGACACAGGGTGCAATTGCCACTGCAATTGGACTCTATCTCCAGAGATCAAGCACTCAAAGCATGGGTAGGTGAACATCCCAACAGTTGGACTAGTTTGGTTGTAGGGATGTTCACCATGTTCACCAGCGGGACAGGGTGCCAAGTAGCTCGTTTCCTAGGAAATGAATGGAAATAAAACACAAAAAACATTGAACAAGAATCACCACACCGGTGAGGTAACCATGGTTAGCAATGATCATTAACGGGGAGACTACTGTAACGCAGAACGCATGACTACACCATGACATCGCCACTTTCTGATCAGATGATCATCTTGAGAAGCGCAAGCCTGGCAGAGCTTCCGTGAACATGACGCCATCCGTCCCTATCTCCTTCATTGGTTGGTGAGTGCTCTTCCTGATGACAGTAGCCGTGGCGAGTTGGCCCAGCAAGGTCTGGTACCATCCTGTTGATCAGCTGATCAGCCAGCACTGAACCAGGGGAGGATGATCGAACTACCCGGGGATCTACGGGAATGACAGCAGGGAAGTTCTTTGGCCAAGCTTGTGCTGTGGCCAACTTTAGATTTGTTGATGAGTACAATCTGGGACCCCAAACAGCCCATGGATAGGCAGAAAACCCACACGGGGTGCCACAGCCTTGGGAAACGTCAGCCACTTCCAATCATAGCCATAGCAGTTGTGATACCGTCCGATGCCCAGTGGTGATTGGATTTCCTCAACCAAGCCTGGGGGCCAGGAGGGCCAGGCTACAAGATCACTGGTGTTCCTTGATCTTGATGGGTGATGGGTGTTGTTCCTTGCGTTTATTCATCACTTCAACCGAAATTTTCAAGCACTGGTCAAAGATTTCCAAGTTCTCACCGTTTGATGATTCATGAAAATTGCTAGCTAGATTACTCGTGTCCGAGAACCGGGCACACCACGACCACGTTTGGCCGCCAGGGAAGACCTGAGACTCAAGAAGCCGAACTGGAACAGGAATACGTGGAGCAAGTTCAGGACTGGACTGCTGTGTGCCCTTTATGACTTGGATGGTTTGGGGGCCGGTATTACAAGGTGATCCTATGACAACGGACCATCATTAGGCAGGGAACCAATGTGCTAACATGACAACATTTTTTCCTTGTCCTATCTCTAGTTGCAAATCATCTACGAACACCTTGGCTTGTTGGTTGAACAAAGCGTAGATCATTGGCGGCTCGAGCAGCCATCCGACCCAAGTCTAAGTGATCGAGTTGGGCTGCTGGTTAAGGCTTTTTGGTGCCTCGCGGTTGCACCCCTTGGTATCTCCACGCATTGGAGAGTACCCCTCGGTTTCCTTTGTGAACATGATCATTTCTGTCAATGGAAGTGGTACCAACCATGGACATATACGCACAAACTGCCATAGAAAAACATGTTGGAATCCATATCAACCATATGATTGTTAGTTGCTGTCAGTAGCCACCACCAACTGCATCATGGCATGGGTATATGTTTTTTCATTGCTCAAGTCATGATGGAAGCACCCAGCCACAGCAGAGAATAGGTACTACCCAAATCCCAAATTGATGTGTTTCCGTTTTTTTCTTACACTTCTTTCAAAGGGTAAAACTGAGAAGATGGTTGACATATCGTAATGATATACAACTTTCTATTGGGCGTTACCGTTCGTGTTGGAGGGTGGTTTATGGGTACTATCGCTCACGGACCCAACCAAAGTGTTTGCCAAATCGGCAAGTTTTAGTATATTATTTTAGTACCATCAACTTTCAGACGGCCAATGGCGACGAGCCAGTCAGGATAAGGATGATGACAAATGTGGACTTTGGGTCCTCTTATGCGGGCATTCCGAGATCAGAGTTGGTCCCAGGATGAACGATGATATGCCCTCCCAGCCGCCATGTTAGTCATAACCATTTTCCAGCCATCCTCTTCAACTTCCAGGTGTCATTTGGAAGCGCCACATGTTCACCATAAGCGTTGTGGTCAGTAGCCGTTTCTGCGCTTCCAAGCGCCTTGGGATTTGGGTCAGTTGAGGGGTCCGTGCTAGGAACATCTAGCGCAGATCACAGAGCTTCGCAAAGAGGAGGACTCTGCAGATTTTGGGGCTTTAATGGGGGTGGCTTGATCGTTTGAACGGTTTCCTTGGTTGATTTGGACCTATTGGTTGATTGATTAGTTGCTTAGCTTGATCTTTTGCTCGGTTGATTTGGAAGTTTGCTCGGTGGTTGTTTGCAGATACCGGGCATCAGCCTAGTCGGGTTGGTAGAAATCGCTGCAATCCGTGACCAAACAGGATCTAGGATTGAACCATGCTCAGGCGTGGAAATCACTTGACATACCAACAAGAATGGCAATAAGAAACAGCTCTTGAATGATGGTTGATGATGGTGGTTAGTGATGGCGCATGATAATTCATTGAGAGTTGAATGGTGATTTACTAATAGTTGATGATGATAAGTACCAGCGGCTGATGGTTGAAAATGGGTACCATGGTCAATTAACTACAGTAAGTATAGGATATACGACTAGCAGATGCAATCTCATCCTGAATTGTGATGTCCTTTGCGAGGTATGTTGCGACTTACCAAGGATTGCGTCAGTAGTCCACTTGATGACTGTACGTGGATTCACGTGCCACTGGGCATGTATTCAGAAATCGAAATCGCTAAGACCAATGACAAGAGTGTGGTGAGGCCATATCATTGCGTCTTTATGTCATTCGGGGAACAAGCACATTTGGTCTTTGATAGTGTTGTTGTTGTGTATTAGTTGGAACTATTTTTACTGCTTGCGGCCATGGAAGGAATTTGGAAAGTGAAACATCCGACCTGTGGAAAGTTGTAGCAGAAGTCTGTGAGAAGCGACAGAGAAGATCATAGGTGTGCGTGACTATGCATGGTTTCTCAAGTCATAGGGGACCCCCAAGTTATGGATGGTAGAACTGTAGAACTTACTATAAATGGTGATGATAACTTGGGTACCCCTTCCATCTTGAGAAGCCGCACCATTCATGGACCATGATCCCCTGCTCCACCAGGAGGCGGCCGAAAAGGGCAAAGGGGAGCGATCTGCGGCCGAGAAGTCCAACGGAAAGGCGGAGCGACACAGCGAACGCCGCGAGGGACCGAACCGCCACGAGGCGCGCGCCAACGGCAAGGAGCACGGCTGGTCGAACAGCAACGAGGCCGGACGCTGGGGGGGGCTGGTGGGGGGTGCTGGTGGGGTTGGGGGCTTGGGGACGGGGTGCTTAAGGGTTAGGGCGGTTAGGGGCTGTTGAATGGTTGAGTGAGGGGGTTGGGAGATGTTCAGGGAAGGCATAGGCTTGACCTGCCAAGATGTGTACCATTGTGTACCACATGAGGCAGTCCCAAACTTGCTGGGCTACCCCAATCCGTCCGATCAGGAGCACAATCATGGTTTGGGGCCTGTTCCTCGCGGACAGATCCATGTGTTCTACGATGGTGCTGCGACGAGACTTTGACGATATAGGATCAATGAATATCAATGATACGGCACTACAAGCGTTCACATCCAATATGAACATCACCAGCAATGATAGTGATTAACTAATCATACAGATTGTAATTAATTGTCACTATGACATTACGTCATTGAATGTAATTACATAATTGCAAAATGTTTACAAGTAAGTAATAATACTTAGCTAGATCACTGTAGTTCAGTGTGTTATTGACGCTCGCGCCTCATGCCGCAGTCCCGATCAATCTCCCATCCCCCAGCCGCACAGACTCAGCCTGCGACCAATGGAGACAGACGAAAGAGCTGGGAGTCGCTGGGCGAAATGTGAAGTAAGGAGAATTTTGTTGGTGGATTGATGGTTAAAAAGCTGGTTAATTATAGTGAATTGATGGTTGAAAAGCTGGTTAATATAGTGAATTGATGGTTGAAAAGCTGGTCAATATAGTGAATTGATGGTTAAAAAGCTGGTTAATTATAGTGAATTGATGGTTGAAAAGCTGGTTAATATAGTGAATTGATGGTTGAAAAGCTGGTCAATATAGTGAATTGATGGTTGAAAAGCTGGTAATATTATGAATTGAATGGTTGAAAAGCTGGTCAATATAGTGAATTGATGGTTGAAAAGCTGGTTAATATAGTGAATTGATGGTTGAAAAGCTGGTCAATATAGTGAATTGATGGTTGAAAAGCTGGTCAATATAGTGAATTGATGGTTGAAAAGCTGGTTAATATAGTGAATTGATGGTTGAAAAGCTGGTCAATATGGTGAATTGATGGTTAAAAGCTGGTTAATATAGTGAATTGATGGTTGAAAAGCTGGTTAATATAGTGAATTGATGGTTAAAAAGCTGGTTAATATGGTGAATTGATGGTTAAAAGCTGGTTAATATAGTGAATTGATGGTTGAACAACTGGTTACTAAGATACCACATGCCATCAACTATATCAAATATGGCAAATCAACGTGGTGAATCAGTAATTCTATATAGAGATGGTTGTTGGCATACCACTTGTTGATATACACTTGTATACCATCAAGCATAATGATGGTTGATGCATATTTGGTGCAAAGGCTGCTTAATCAACTGGACCAACTAGTTTGGATGGTAATTGCTGAACTAGCTGGTCAATTAATATGGTTGAAAAGCTGGTTAGTGAATGATATGGTTGATAAATGGGGTCAAAAAGGCTGGTGAATAAATCAAGCTGGTCGATTTTTTGGCGAACTAACATACATGATCATGTAAATACTACAGTATTTGATGCCATCAAGTATCATATTGGGCTTCATGAATATATGGTATATATATATATATATCCCTTCAGACTATATCAGGCCCTTCTTCTGAACTGATCGCGGCTGATCCTTGCCATGATCATCCCCCAGCCGGTTCGCACCAATTTGGTTTGCGTGGCATGCGTAGCTGTAATTCAGCTGGCAGGAAATGACTGCAGCTGGGAAGGATAAGCCACTGAGGCCTTAGGACTTGACTCATGATGTTGTATATTTGCATCTTGGCTCTGGTCACCCAACAGGACCGAATTTTGTTGGGCGCCCAAAACACTAGCTGATGAAAGCACTGTATTCAGTTGCAACTGGTGAATGATGCCCCATGTGCCTCTATAAATCTTGGATTCATCATCTTTCTGGAACCTAGACCCTGTCCAACCTTTGAGATCCTTTTATTGCCATTTGATTGGCGGTCGAAATTCTATAGCAATACTTTTTAAACTAGCAGTACCTTTTTGATATCACAGGTGTTGTTTTTAAACTTCGTTAAGCAGCGGGCCCCCAGCAGAATCACCTACTTCTGCAAGGCAGCGCTAGATTCGCGCTAGATTGGCGCTAGGTTTTGAGGCATTGATATGATTGGATTTTTGATTTCCTTTCTTACTACTGTTGTTATTCGTTATCATGATGATGATTTATCACCTATTCATGTGAGTTTCGCAACTATAGCCCCTAACAAAAAAAACAGAATCCCTGGATGGTTCTAAGATGAATTCCTAAATCAAGCTGTGCCTATGGGAAGAGCTATAAAATGATGACTTTATGAATGCTTGAATCAAGCTGTGCCTATGGGATTTGCTATAAATTGATGATTTTATGAATCCTGAATCAAGCTGTGCCTATGGGATTTGCTTTGAAAGTATGAATCTATGAATGCCTGAATCAAGCTGTGCCTTTAGCACTGCCTGCAGCTGGAGCCCTGCAGCTGGAGCTTTGGGTAGCCTGTACCTATGAGCACTGGCACTGGACTGCCTGCAGCTGGAGCCATTTATTTGCATTGTCATGTTCAACACAGAGAGGACATCTGTGACGTCAGAACAAAAACCGTGGTCCCTGAAAAAATCTCAGATTTTTCGCGCTAGCGTGGCGCTAGATTCGCGCTAGCACTTAATTGGAACAGATCTGAATTGTGGAGCAAGGTCCACGTCGTAGGCAGATTCAAGTGTAAAATATTGTAAATAGAGTTATTGGCTCCCCCGCAACTGACATCTACAATCTTATCGCTGTTCCCGCATCCAAGATTTTTTGACAAAGAGCAAAGCTCAAAAGTTGAGACAGCAAGGGCTTGTCAAAGACATTGGCAGCTCGAGTAGCAGCTCAAGGGGCAGCTGAAAAGTGTCCCGCGCTAGAACCATTGAGCAGTTTCCCATGTCTCAAGCAGAAAACAAAGAATTCCATATGTCATTCATGTCGTTTCCCAAATGATTGCTGTAAGCAGCGGGCCCCCATGTAAATGACCAAAAAGACGCTTTCTGGGAACAAACATTTTGACCACCGCTCATTTGCTTTTTATCCAATATGTTGGCTATCCCGGTTCAGGCCCAGAAGTATATGCGCAGTATTCTCATGTGTTCTCGCGGTGACGCCATCCATTTTCTGGATCATGGCAGGGCAAACTTGATCAACCAATCAGCAGGACCAAATTCTCACTTGGTTTAAAAACTGTCAAGAATCCTCACGCAATGCTGCTTTGGACCCCTGGTATAGAGGAGCATGGATCCAAGAAGACAATTGTTTGGATTCCAAGATTTAGAGTGACGATATACATATCACGCAATGTAGACCCATATCATGCTAGCAACACGTCTTCTCATCACAACTTCTCCCACGGACGGTCGAGGAACGACTCCAAGTGGAACGATTGGCAGAACTCCTGGGACTGGCGAGACAATTCTTGGCAGGCTCGCTCTGTAAATAGGTGATGGATGAGCGAAGCCTCTGACTGATGAATTAGCCACAACATCATGGCCGCATCATCAATGATAAGTGGCCATCAACAGCCATCAACGGCCATCAACAGCCATGAACAGCCATAAACAGCCATTAAACCACAGATGTTCCAAACTGTACTGGCCATCCTTACCAGTTGTCGGTTTCATCCCCTGTGAGCGTCGCGCACCCGAAGCTTGGAGGATTCCAAGCGGAACGACTGGCGCGAAGATTGGGACTGGCGAAACTGGGAAGATCGCAAGGACAGCACGGTGGGCGGTGGGCATGCCAGGCACTTGGCGTGGACTTAGGTCTGCCTTACTCTTATTGATTTCAGGAATTGCAACAACCATATACAACCATCGGAATGTTGGGAGATGATTGATTTCGGATTGCAACACCCATCAACAAGTGAACACACTGAGCAAAGTCGAACATCCAACTGTTGATGGATGTTGGCTATCAGCTTGTGTGTTGCTACTGATGCAGCTGCAAGGGTTTACCCCGCTATGGGAAGACCATTTGGAAAACCATCAGCCGCAGGGATTCATCCAGTTTCACCCTGAAACAAGTTGTTGATCACGATTATCACCGCCATAAAGTCAGTTCGCAGTTCGATGACGTTCAATGATCACAAATTATGGACAAAAGAACTCTTAATCACGATGTTTGCCGGTCGACTAGTGGATATCTTCACCAGTTTGACCAACTCTGAAGTTGCTGCAAGCAACAACAGCCTCGGACAAGGCTTCGCCATAGACCAGTGGCTAAGTATGGTTGATCATAGTAAAGTAATGATGGTCAATGATCAACTCATCCCCAAGTCATGGCCACTAAGATGACAATCGTCTTCATTCGGTGGATGTGGGAGCTTCGGCATCAGCGAAGAGTTGGGCAACGTGCCATGCGCCATGCTGCTTTGATGTCTACACCTCTGCGATGTTACCCGGTTCCTGAGCACGTCTTTGGGGACATGGTTATGTGATGTTATGTGTAACCAAAGATCGCCTAAAAATAGGTTCCATTGAACGAGAAAACAACAGTGGTGGAATTCTCGCATTAAAGCCGATACGTTCATCACATTCGACTGCTCAACTCCCTGGTTATCCGGCATCGTTTTATCGGCTGCCAGCAGTTCCGGAGGAAGACAAACAGAAGAAAGGAAAAGGAAAGGGGAAGGCTGGACTCAGAGGGAAGGTGCAGTGTTTCGTTGAGTTGTTCATGACGGATAGGTTTTTCCCAACTCAATCACTGATATGAAATTCGTTGCTGGTCATCCAGTTTAGGTCGAACAAGCCCGAACGTACTGCGGTATCTATCATTAATGCCATGCATCGGCGTGGAACTGGAAATCCGGGCAGAGAGCCTGACACAAAATCCGAGCCAATATATCGATGGATCTAAGTGGATTCGTTGCAAGGGCCTTGGAGACCAGTGGCGAAAGCCCTGGATCTTGTAGTGTTGTTCATTTTTTTCCAAAGGCCTGTTGTTATATATTGATATGAGTAGTTGTCTGCGGGAAGCGTTTTGACCTACGAACTAGAACCTATATACAAATTTGAGAACAGTCACTCCCCCGGAAGGCCGTTTCATTTCCGATGGTTGTTGGTTCTTGCTGCTCACTCAAGCTTTTGAAAAGACTTCATTCAAGGAAACTTACACCAAACCAATATGGAGTTGTCCATCAATAGTGGTCCCTTCTGACCATCCAACAGCAACCACTTTCAGTAGGAAAACCAGAAGTTTTTGGGGCGACACCATGTTTGGACAAACCAAAAAATCGCCACTTCAGGGTTGCCCCTGCTGCTCCGCCAGGAGGAAAAAGGCGCTGGAAAAGAGGATCGAGCTGCAGCCTCAGTTGGCCTCCAGGTTTGCTCGGCATATGACCGTCCCACTTATATGGTGCTTTCTCAAGCACGAGTGAACCGCTATGTACTCTTGGTAGTTTCCACGAGTCTTAGTCAGTCCCATTTTCATCTTGAAAGACTGGGTAAACAAACAACGATACTTCCTACTTCGGTGTCAGGACCTTCTGTTCTGCTTGGTGCAGATGGTTGCGCTCTGCCAGATAAACGCATTTTGCTGCAATAAGATTGCATGAATCATAACCAGCCAGAACCTACAATAATCTACCAAGAAAAAATGATTCTCTCATCCCATTCTTGCTGCCAAAGAAAGCTTGACAAAACACCTGAATATGGCCACAAATCATTGGGCAACAACACCCTTGAGGGTACAAAGCTACCTGTTCAAAGGATCTCCTTTTTGCTGCCAATTTTGAAACAAGTTCAGTTGGTCAGCACGGAATCCTATTAAGTCACCCCAGAATAAGCGGTTTTGCCACAGCGATGTATCCAAAATTCACCAAGGACTCTAGAAGCTGCTCCAGCTTGATAAACAACCAGCCACTCCTGTGGTATAGGGGCGTCGATAACTGCAGACAGCCTCTCCTATGAGCCACAACCAGTTCTCCCACACTTTCTGCTGAGGCCAGTGGTAGAGGTGAGCGAGAGGCATGCCCCGGGCAACGAACTCATGGTCAATGGTATGGTTCATGTACTGATGATGGTGAATGATGGTTGAACCCTTGGAGATGTGCCAACCAGTTGTTGAACAGTGTTGGGCTTTGTACATTTTGTACCTTGCACACGGCCGGGATCCTTGCAGCGTTCGAATCTTTAGATCTCTTGCGGTTCGGATGGTCAGATGGATCCTCGATTCGTCACGACCAGGCGCCCAAGGGAGAGAAGGTGCCGTCCGAAGGCAAAGCAGGTGCGCTGCCCGTGGCCGGGTCATGGGTCAAGGTGGCCATGTGGCAGTTACAGTAGCAGTTACATAGAGAAATATGGGCTTGTCCATGGTGGTACCCACTAACCATCCAAATACTGTCATATGATTAAACAAAAAAATAATTAATAGAAACTCAATGAAACTAACATCAGCTTTACGGGAGCTATAATTCATGATCGTTCATTAGTTCATCATGGCACTACAATAATTTGCAGACTAGGGATTTGTCCTAAATATCCTAGATATGATCTGTGGTCCATGTTTAACTTTGTGAACTATCAACAGGCTCTTTTCTGAAAACATTCCAACAAATCCCATTGGCAAATCATTGGCACTAAACTATACAGCAGTTGTCGACCATTCCCTTCATCTTGGGGGATGCTGGGCCATGGTACACAGCTGTCACCCAGAAACACATAACAGTGAAGGTCCATCTTATTTTGCAGAGCTTTTGCAGGTAACCACCCTTGCTCACATGCCAATCTATGCATAGATTCGAGCCACCCAGAAAATAGTATACAATCAAGCAGGGTCCAAGTATCCCATGTTTGCAGTTCTTGCCATTCTTGCTGTTACCATTCTTGCCATTATGTCCGATGTCTTTGACTTACTTGTAACTTGTACACGTGTCTGCACTGGCAAATCAAAGTCTTTTGCTATTCATCACCAACCTCCCTCCTAAGGGAAAAGAATTGAAAAGAATCAGAATGTAAACATCAACAACTCAGACTATCATCAGTCCTGGCACTCCTCACAAATTTTGTGTAACAGCTGAAAGAGGTCTCGCGAGTTTTCTAATTCATGTAGATTTACCATAATTCGATTGTATGTAGCGGTATGTACCAAATCAGATTTTTAGCATTAAACCCAGGGGGTTGTTGATTTGGTACATACCACTGATTTGGTACACAAATCAACACTGGATAAAGATTTTGTGGCCGTTGATTTGTCTGGAGAAGTGACCATGGATCCACCATTCTCCGCGAGGTGGTGAAGCTTCCAAGGAGAAGAAAGTGCCGCCCATTCCCTACGTAGCCTGGCGGTTGCCCTGTTGTGATCCAGCGGTCTCCAGCTGCGCATGGATCCAGCGGTCTCCAGCGGTCTGTATGAGGGCAACCATCGTTTTCTGTGGTGAAGTCTGGTGATTTATAGCTAGTGGATACCATCCCCAGATAGCGCGCAAAAAAAGTATGATGATTTTCATTGTGATTTTCACCATGCTGATAGCTAGGCGATGATTCATCAGCTGTTTGCCTGGAAGAAGCAACAGTGCTGATACCAACTGATCAGCTTGATGATTCATGTGAGCTGTTACTACCCCCCCACATGTCCAGTGTGCCTTGGAGGTGCCTATTCACCATCCAATAGCAGGGAAACCACTAGCTTTGCGGGGTAGACCATTCTTGGAATTTCTTGGACTGTGCGTACATAGGTGGTAAATCAGCAGCTAATGGAAAAACTGATTGCTGGTTTGGTAAGAGATTTGTTTGTCAGCCATCAGTGCCGGAGAGTAGAGGGTACGCATATACTAGTACGCGCATACATCAACCTGCAAACAAACGCATCCATGTGCACATGAGACCGGATGTGGAAATACACACCATATCATAGAGATCATCCGTGACTTGTATACACTGTACTTGATATTGAGCACACAGTGACCCCATGCATTTACAAACATATGGGTGTTTCTCAAAACAAGGAACCCCCAAATGCTTGACTATGAAAGATCAACATCGGATGATTTGGGCGTACCCCGAATTTGAAAAAACACCACTATGGGTGATTCTCAAAATAGGGGCACCTCCAAATCATCCAATAGTAGTGAATCATAATGATAATTCAACATAATAAACCAACTATTTTGGGGGGTTCCTTACTTTAAGACACCACCATATAGGCGCGTTCAACAAACTCCTTCACATTGCACCGCTTTTTCTCGTTGGAACATCTGTGCTGAGGAACGCCCTGAGGGCAACGAGCACGGGAGACTCAGTTCCCGAATACGTTGGAGTTGTCAAGTCACTGCGTGGATTGGTTTGTCCATAGCCGTGGTGGTACTTGCTCATGTTAACCCCGGATCAATAAACCACTAGTCACGAGTTGATTCATTGGGAGGCTTACCATTTTAATGGGAAACCAAGGCTTTTGGGGGGATATCCCCTATTAGTCAACCCAGGTGTTCATTAATCCTGGGTAGATATGAACCATCCAAGAATAATCGTTCTTAGTACTCGTGTGTAGACCGCCCAATTTGTTTCTTCACCTACCAGTGGTATGATTCTTTGTAAATATCGAAAACGCTTATCATCATGTATACTGGCTAGTTTGAAATTAATACGCACAATACGCAAGCATGCTTATTGTTTGCTATGTATACATTTGCCTATTTAGTTTCGTATCATCTATGATGAATGTATACATGCATTTACATACAAACATTCACATGCATACAATTACATATATGCATTGACATAGATACTGTGACATACATACTTGGACATGAATACATTTACGTAGATACATTTACCTACACACACACTTACATACCACGAACATGTATGCATACATACAGACAGACAGACAGACGCATATTCCTACATACATGTAGATGAATTATATACATATCGCGACCCTTGCGAGTATGACATGATTGGCGCTGGTAGACATGTCCAATAAACTGTGGCTTTTTCTAACTGCTATGCAGGCTACAACATAGCAAGTGATGGTAGTCTTGCGTGTTGATATGTGCC
>VSDK01017221.1:159730-180506 GCA_009767595.1 Symbiodinium kawagutii | reverse complement strand
TGCTGAACCATGATTGAGCACAGACTGACCAATCCCTTGAGCAGGAACAGCGCTCTATGACCTGTCCCTGTATATGCTGTGAGTGTAAATACATGATACAAATAGGTGCTTTGGCTATTCCATTTTGAAACCTGCACTTGCGGCCGGGTTCATCCGCAGTTTATTTGATACGTGTCTATTCTTATGTATGGGGCATTCTGCTCAAAACATGTGAAAAGGAGCATGTTGACCTGTTTGTGTGGCCTCAAAGCTTCTTTCCGAATCCCAAGATCCAAAGACCATTCATCCTATCTATCTTAATTACCGTTATCATCATCATCATCATCATCATCATCATCATCATCATCATCGTCATCGTCATCGTCATCGTCATCATCATCGTCATCATCATCATCACCATCATCACCATCATCATCATCATCACCATCATCATCATCATCACCATCACCACCACCACCACCACCATCATCATCATCATCATCCTCATCATCCTCATCATCCTCATCATCATCATCATCATCATCATCATTTTCTTCTTGATGTTTAGATTCATATCCATTCATCGTTTGTGCTCGTCAATATCCACAGCAGATTGGGGGCTCTGTGCCCAGGCCGTACACAACGGTGATGCTTCGAAACATCCCCAACAAGTTCCGGCTCCCAACTGCAACGATTCACAGCGCATGGCGCGGTCAGTCCTTGAGTTGAGAAGTTTCAAAGAGCAACGAAGAGGACTGAGAACTGAGTCATAGTTCAACAAAAAGAAACTGTTTAGATTTTATTTCTCTATGTTTGTTCCATATGTTTATTGAACTAGTTTTGCTATCACGGACAGATTTTGTTTACGCTTGGGGTGAAGTACACAGCAGTTCGCCCGATACGTCGGAGAGATGTGCCTTGATGAGCGCCGGGGGGCTCTGCAGGTTGCTGCCCACCGGTGCTTAGGTATACCCGAGAGATGTTGATCAAGCAGCTGAGCCAGGAGTTTTCTGGTGAGTTCGCAGCTCAGCCACCCTGCTGCGCTCCGGAAGCTGTTAGTGTTGGGTGTTGGTGCTGTTGTTGTTGCGTTTCGATGTGGCATTTTGTTTGTGTGATTGTTGGCTTGCAGGTTCAACAGCTTTGCTGCACTGTTGGCTTTTTTACTGTTATAGTAGTTCAACCAAGCCTGTTGTTGGCATGTTTCGAGGTTATCTACTCTCTCTTGACACAATCCAAACATCCGGAGGTATCAACTGATCTGACCATGGCGAATCAGGAGTTCATAGGGACCCATTCTTGTGGGCCCGGTAAGAGATAAGGACGACAACTGGAATCCCTAGATTCAAGAAAACAAAGCTGTTTCATGCATTACATATCCGGCTTGGATGCTGTACTGCATTCTGCCTGAGTTTTAGTGCGCTTGCTGCTCTTTGCAAGTATTACCTGTTCCATATCGCTCATCACACCGCACTACTACACTGTACAGTTTACAGACATTTGCACCTTTATGAGGCATCCGTCACTGCCGTCCACGGTGGCAGAAACAGCTAATTATGATTGTATAATCCATTGACCAAAGAAATCACGGAGTTCACTTCTTTGGGACGTTTGCAGAACCAACATGGTCGTTTCTCCTTGTAGTTGTCGTCCTCGGTGGTGACGGTGGTTGGTGAGTGTGTTACTTCTTCTACCATTTGCCCCTCATAGACTGACGGCTTGCATTTTGCCCTCAGAGCTTCTGATTCTTTCCTTGGTTTCATTGTGAAAAATTGCATCCGCCATCTGTGATGCACGTCCAAGGTTTGACTTTATGTACCTGCCTATTGACTTTAAGAACAAGTGCAATGTCGGGTGCGCTGCCCTTGCCCTTGGCCCCCTGCCGTTCAGTGGCAGTTTTAACCACCTGATGTTCTGTTGGTTGGTCACGCCGTTTGGGGCTACAACGCACCCATTGGAGGTATATGGTGGTTTCTTAAGATTGGGAACCCCAAAAATGGATGGTTATTATGCAAAATTGTTGATATTGGATGATGTGGGGGATCCTCTATTTTGAGAAACGCTCATATAGGAAGATGACATTAAAATAGATGAAATCTCATCATTCATGGAGACCTTCAACTTCAACCCTTCAACCTTCCAGTGGCAATTTGTTGGATTTGTCCTGTCGGCAGCGAGTTGCTCACTTTCATGACCGACCATCAAGTCTACCCTTGCAATTTTAACTACTACTGTTGGAAATCCATAGGTCTGGTAGTGCTCGATTTTGTTTGACATCGCACTGTTGAAGGTTCCCTGACTTAATTGACTGTTAAGTTTCAGGTCGAATGCGCAAATGCTGTGGTTTGTTTCGATTCTTTTGATGTTGAGCTGTGAAGGACAACCATCTTTCCACACAACTGCTGCTCTGCCTATGCAATCAGGGTTGAAAATTCTCTAAAGAGCATGGAGCTTACGAAGCCTTGCAGAGCTTGTCATTTGCTGGGCTCAACTCTTCCATACTACCCGGGCCTTTGATGTGCTTCAAATTTCCTTCTGCAGATCTTCAATAGACCTCCTGCACTGGACAATTCCCATGGGGATCCCACCACGCTTGCATCTGAGAATCATCGAGACTTCTTGTGATAGGAACCTTCTGAGCATAGGAACCGGTAGTGATTGAGTCAAAAAGAAACCTTCAGTTCCCAAGATCTGCAGCGTGGCCGCTTGATGTCTTGGATAGCACCCGTGAAGACGATCCCTCGCCAAAGAGTTCCATGCTTGGGGACCCCGGGGATAGGGGGGAACTGTAAGAGTTCTAACGTCCTTGGGAGCGACTGAAAACTGTCCTGCCACATGCTTGGGAAAGCCAGAGCTGTCATCACAACAGAGGACTGCAATACAGGAATCATAGGCATGAACCAGTAGAACCAACTCATATGGATATCGCTCCGCATGATCAGCGCATGAAACCAAATGTTTCCCCACAAAAGATGATGATTTGGGTGAGCCCTGCGGTCCTCAATCAGCGTAGACACCATGATTCGACCCAGCATTGGTGATATATCACCACTTGGAGACGTTTCGACTCCAGGGACATTGGCGATCAACAATCGTGATACTGTCTCGACCAGGGGATGATCCAGGCCAAGCCGACAGCCCACAATTTCAAGCAAAAAAGGACACATATTCTACTGGCTGACCTCGGTGTGATCCCAGGTGCTGTAAATCACTGTGCTGTGCAGGTACGGCTTCATCAACTTCCGCACGCAAGATTCGTGTGAGAGGCCGGCAACTGGGCGTTTTTGTTGTCATTTGCGGTCGATCTTCATGCCTCGGATGTGGGGTCAATGCTTGATGGTTGATGGATGTTGCTGGTTTATCACTGGTAATCCCTCAGCAGTCGGTAATATTTCTAGTTCGTAACCCTTGATTTTCAGGATTTAAGCAGCAATTCTTTTTTTGACGCTTCGTGGTTACTGCTCGGTAGTCTCGAACGCGAAGGATTGTTGATGGTTTATAGTTGGGAATTTAGACTTAAACTCTTTGCCAATTGCTCCGGGAATCCCCAAATTCAGTAGGGGCTTCTCCTTCATCATTGCTGATGCTTTTTTAATCTGATGATACCAGTGTGATCCTTTCATAGCCAGCTGATCCACTGATTTCACCTGGTGCTTGGAAAAAATGAACCAAACATCGACCAGCTAATTAGCCAGCTACTCAACCTGATCAGCTAAACAATCATTGTCACCAGTAGCAACCAGTATGAGTATGGCCAACACCCAGCATCAACCACCATCATCAATCACCAACCATCATTCCCATAACCTCATCTACCATGACCAGCCATCGTCAACCATCATCAACTGTCATCAACCTTCATAAACTGTCATCAACCTTCATCAACCATCACAAACTCTGTTTTGGTCATTGGGAGATTCATTGCTCAGCGGCTTCTGTGGATCCAGGTTCATTGGATTGTTCCACGGCGTGGATGTGCGAAAGTGCTTGCCGGGCTTGAACTCCAAGAAGATCGTTGAGGCCATGGGCGCAGGGTCCTGGTGGGTAGGGCTGGTGGGTAGGGCTGGTGGGTAGGGCCGGTGGGTGGTTCGTAGGTGATGATGTGAGGTTCATGTGGGCTGAAGCATGAGAGCAGCAATATCAGCAACATAGTGGAAAAAAGGATCTAGCGGCCAACCATGGTAGGTGTAGAACCAGCAGTACTGGATTATGATAGTGATGATGGTGATTATCTTTAGAAGTTATGATGATGACGTGTCTTGACAAGATCAACAGATGGGAATTTTGGACAAGGTAATGTCAAAGGCAGGACAGCTGCTGACATCACCTCGTTTTTCTGGTATTCCCAGCAGCAATCCTTCACGTAGTTTTCTAGGAACTGCCCAGTATGGAACACTGCTCCAGAGTGTGTCTCCATGGAACATGACTCCAGAGTTATATCTATGTTTCTTGACAAAGACCTGAACATGACTGCTGAAATGTGAGATCCATATCAACGGAAGACCTGCAGTTTGAACATCAATAGCTGGTCCTTCTTTATCAGGTCATATCACAATGCTGCAGATCTCACGCTATGGCGACATGAAGCTGTATGCGCCGAGTCATGACTTTCAGGTCATTGGCACATGGGTCCAGAGATGCAGACTACCCGCCAACCATCTCAACTTGAGCATATTGATTTTGCATCGAATCTCTCAAACGGAACTGTTAACATCAAAGTTGTTGACCCTATAAAAATGCCACAGCTTGCGTTATTGCACGTCCCCACAAAGAGTATTTGGTTTGTGACCCTCTGTACGTGAAGATATCACATATACACAGCATGTATCCACAGTATATTCGGATGTGTATTCCATGGGATATACCCACTGTATATATCCACTGTATTCCATGTATCCACTGTATATATCCACTGTATATTCGTACGCATTGTTGCTTGGGATAACTGTGCAATCCATGGGCTTCAAGATGAGCTGATAGAGTTGCTCCCCAAAATGTGTTCCAGGCAGGCAGGACTCCAGAGCCAATCTTCGTTGCATCCATGCATCATCATGTGGTGGTTTCCAAAACTAAGGGTACCTCCAAATCATCCAATGAAAACCATTTGACCATTTATATGGTAATTTTTTGGGGGTTCCTTTTTTTGAGACACCACCATATACGGATTGTCATTATCGGTTCTTGTTGATTTAAGGTGTGCCCAAAATTTTGAAGCATGCGTGAGGTGACCATGTTTGATGGATGGGATCGGATCTGGTGGTCTGAATCATGGTGTCATATTTCCGGCATCAGCCAACATGCACCATTCGTAATCCACCAAAAGGGTTGAATGCTTCTCATGATCGATCTCAAGCGCATCGTTGATGATCATTAGCAAGTGATCATAATCCATGAACGATAGTGGATTAAGTAGCACTTGATCTCTGGAACGTCTACTGCAAACCGCTCCTAGCCGATCCTAACCACTACCCTCCGGTCCACAGTCACTATCAACTTCCAAAGCATCAAAACATCAACTTTCCCTCCTGGCGGCAGGTGACGCCTGCGAGGGTGCAGGGTCTCACCGAAAATGCCACTCGACGACAGGATCAGACAGGATCTCTTTGGATGACCAGCGATGACCAGTGGTGCGTACCACATTGCAAAGTGATGCTTGATGGTGCTAATTGGTGATTAATCATAGTTACTTTATGAATACATATCATCAAAACTAATGCTTAATGGTGCGTATCAATGATTAAGAATGATAATAGCCGGCACTAGGCACTAGCCATTGATACCTCAGAACAACAATGATCAACAATCAACAAGAAGAAGAAGAAGAAGAACAAGAACAACAACAGGACAACAACAACAACAACAACAACAACAACAACAGCAACAGCAACAGCAACAGCAACAGCAACAACAAGAACAAGAACAAGAACAAGAACAAGAAGCTGAACAAACACAACGACAACCGCCTGATTTCAGTGTCTTCAGCTTTGAGTCCCAAGACGTCATCAAGCCAGCCAATCAATCCTTGGTCGGTGATTTGGGCTGGTGATTTGGAGATGGTTCATCCCATTTGCTTACGTGTATGCAGCATGTACACATAGGAAGGAGAGCGGGATATCCAACGTTCCTAGATGTACCTCTGGAGCACGTGTTGCAAGAGTCAACTCTTTCTTACTCACGTGCTAGCACTGTTAAAGCATGTAGTTTAGAGGTTGTTCCAACTAGCTGCCTAGCTTGGCCTTGAGTTGTGCCGCGATGAAGTCAACATCCTCCGATTCATGCGCATGCAGCAAATATGCTATAATATGCTAGAAAAATCACCACAATCAACCATTCCCAACCATTCAGTATCAATCATTATCTAACAACCACTACTAGCCATTGGCACCACATTCTGATATGGTTTGTACATGTACGTACGCGTATTCCTAGATATATAGCGTACCATACGTCATGATCGACCATGTGATCGTACATCTACGTACATTTGTGATGAATCTGAACCAGGGTACCTCTCCATGTCCCAAGGCCGCGTTGATCCTCAGGTCAGACGGTTGAAGAACAGCCCGGTGATGAATCAGCTGCAAGATCATCCTGAGTGTAAGTGCTTGGCATGTTTGAGTGTCTCTCTCCGAGGTGGCCCAACAGATGGTGGCTAACGAGCTTTTCGGTAGTCCTGAGGGGTTGATTGACCAGCAAACTTCTAATCTTTGCGATTTTCGGCTTTGTTCTGCATCAAGTTAATCAACCATTAATAGCCATTGATAGTCATTTTTTAACCATTAAAAAATCCTGTTGTTGCATTTTGATCATGGATCGGCCGAAGCTGCTTGGTCTCCTTGGTAGGTTGGACGGTCTTGCGCGGACTTGAAGCACCTCGATGTGTTGGGGATCTGGTCACTACTCAGCTTCCTGTTGGTCGTTCGGGTGTTGTATTGAAAGTTGGCAGATAGCTTCTTGTTGGGCACAGGTTGTTTGGCGATGAACAAACAGAAATCTACATAAACCATTATAACGCATGATAAACCTACATAACCCTATATAAACGTACCTGGTTGTATCTATCTATCTATCTATCTACATATCTATCTATCTATCTATCTATCTATCTATCTATCTATCTATCTATCTATCTATCTATCTATCTATCTATATCTATGGTTCGCATAGCACTCCCAAGAGGCCCAGCATGGCCCAGTACTTCCATGGGGCTTCCCTGCCAGGGATGCCACTGCTCTTTGACGAGGATGGCATTGACCAGCCATTTCCTATGCCCGCAGGGGTCCCGAGAGCCACAAGACTTGGAACGAGACCGAAGTGAAGAGTTTCATGAATGATTGGCTGGTTAGTGGTTGGACAAACCCGTTATGAAAACAGAGAGCTGGATGTTACAAACTTTCATGAAGATATCATTCTTATGGAAGTTTGGAACAGATTTCTTCTATCATCATGGTCATTATGTCATCATAATTAGTGCAAAAGACCGTGACTTGTAAATGCATATATAATAGTCAAGACTTGGTTGATGACAAGGATGACCTAATAACTATCCTTGCGGAGCTGATCCCGCGGCCAACCGTTGGGTTCTCCCGTGGACCCTGTAGCTGTGGGATATCCAGAGCACCAAGGACCAGCCGCTGCCACCGGTGAAGCCTCGAGGGCGAAATCGGGAGGCGGTTGTTGGAACCGGAGCTGTTGAATCATCGGGAGGCCCTTGGTTTCGTGATTCGTAGTGATTTGTAGTGTGGCATTAGCTTTATTTTATTTATGAATACATGGGGGAACTATGTGGATCAGCTGTATCTATTTATGTTTTTTTGTGAATTATGGGGAATTATGTGGATATAAAGTAATTATTGTAAATACACATACAGATAGAATTGATTCTGTGGATGGTCTGAACGTTGGAGTCCCCTTGGTTTTAGATGAGTTTTGTTTGGCGTTTGAGGTGAGTTTTAGGTGTTTAAAGTTCTCTCCGAATTGGTGAGCTGATGACCTGTACTCCAAATCTGCCAACGGGAGATCCAAAAAGCAAGAAACAACACATCATTAGCAGATCTCATCACCCATGATACCTCATGATGTCTCATGATCGAAAATCTTATCAAGTGCCATCAATTTTTCTATCTATAGTGAGAGTGTTTCCCTTAATTACATTTGGTGAATTAGTGTGGATCTCGAACTCCCAAAGACAGACATTTGCCAACAATATCCAGCAGAATTCGAACAATAACCACCACTGATGAAGAGTTACTGACCACAACTTACAACAACTGCAAAGGTAACTAACACATGATAACCAAGAGCAACCAATCATTACTGCTGATAAGTAAGCAACAACATCCACTGGCAACCAACAACAAGGACCAACGAATTCCGACCAGAACCAATGATAACCACCAATTGGCAACGACAAGATGTTGATGCTGTTGTTGTCATCGTGTTTGTTGCTGTTGTTCAGGGTATTTCAAATACGTAATCGCAGTTGGGGATTGTTGGAAGATCCTTGATCAGAAGACCTGTTGCGCTGGCAGGGGCATCGTGGCAGCGTCAGCAGCAGAGATGGCGATGCTTCCTGCCACTGGGCGTGAGTCGTTTGCGGCTTGAGACCAAACACGCGCACACACACACACACACATGGAGACACAAATCTTCCTTTACGCGCGGCTAGCGGGCACACAGCACACGAGATCAAATTCCTGGATGGCTTAGCATTGACCTCAGGTTTTGCGTCCCTCAGTCTACGCAACAGACGGATATAATTAACGAATATATCCAAACATGTTTATATCTGCGTGAATCTTAAATGAATTATGGATATATTTTTGGATGCATTGTTACAGATTCATTTTCGATGTTAAACATCTCTTGGGTATGTATATATATATATATTTACATAGGCACACACACACAGGTACATTTATTGAATGGATGACTTTATATATGTACAGATGCATACATGCATGCATGCATGCATGCATAGGTTGCAAACAGTACCGGGGGAATAAGTTGCAGAATGATCACAGGACTCACTCTGAAATCAAGTGAACCTACCCAAGTGACTGATTGGTCAGGGCATCTTAGAAAAAGCTATTGTGCATGGCAAGATAGCTAAGCACTGCGTGCATGGGTGTAGCAGGCATCAGCAGCCCCCAGACCAGAAGCTCACCAAAGCCACATTCGGTACTTGATAGTTCATGCTGGCTGGTAAGTCGGTTTCAACCCTTTTTCTAGGATCATTTGAGTCCACTAGCCAGGCTGGGAACCTCCAATTACTTATTTTATTACTCAGAGGCCCCTGTTTATTACGGCGCACTTGTAGGGCTGAGATCTGGTTTGCAACGTATGGCTTGCCAGACTGTCATAAAGTGGTCCTGTGCACAACAGAGTGTTTGTGTTTGCTGCACTGTCTTGCTTCAGAGCATCCTCAGTTCGAAGAAAGTCGTCATAAAATGACATTGGAACATGTGCAAGGGCTGAATGCAAATAGAATCCAATTGAACATTTCCATTAATTACATACTGTACATTTTCTCTGTAACCAGTTCTATTTCAAAAAAGAGTTGCTGCTTTTTCTGCAGATATACCAGTTCTATAGATTCTATTTATCTTCGGAATACCACTAGTTGTGGTTATAGATTCCATTCGTTTCTATACCAAACGGCTGAGAAAAAGATGGCAGAAGGACAGAGGGGCTGCAGAAAGGCTCCCACGGTTGGATAACACACAGTTGAGGGTTAGCCATGAGTGGGACGCAGGGATTCTTTGTCCGCTTAATGCAGGTCCTAAAAGGTCTGGACTAGAGATCACATGGACAAAGAAACTATGGATACCTACGCCATCGTGCTAGGCTACAATCGGCTACAATAGAAATGAACATGATGAAGACAAAAGAGCAGAAACAGAATCTAGTGAAAAAAAACTCCACACTTTGGCAAAATGTCACAGCGAGTCTAGTTTGTTGTCGCACTCACAAGTCGTTGCTGCCAGCACCATCAAGTCATCAGTTCAGTCATCAGTTGACCATGTAGCAATGACCTTCGCAATCACCTGGTCACGGAATCCCAGCTCCAACCTTGGAACCCTTGGAACCCCGGGTGATGGCCCTGTGGGACGCCCAGGAGTTGGGGCAACAGGCCCAAGGCCTGGACGGGCCGTCATTGCCAGTGTCATCATTGTGCTTCAATCTTTTGTGAATATTTATTCGAATAAAGCTTAATTAAGTGTTATTGTGCTGGCAATCATCATCGTCATCATCATCATCATCATCATCATCGTCGTCGTCGTCGTTGTCGTTGTCGTCGTCGTCATCATCATCCAGATCGTACTTTGATCAATTCTTTTTGCTTTTGCACACGGTTGACCATATCACACCAGAGCCAGGGCAGAATAGTGAAATTTGGATCTAAGCCTGTTTTTGTACCTGCATCATTGGCGAAAAACAATTGATTGCTGGTTGGTGATGTTCCTTATTTTCATTTTGACTGAAGGTGATTCCAAGTTCACGGCTTTGAGAAGCATTTGTGGCCCCACAAGCTGAAGCTTCAAGCATTTGTCTGGCACAGCATAGTTACTACCAACAGCTCGAAGCTCGAAGCCTAAAACCTTGGGGAAAAGAGATGTATGCACCTGCTTGGTGAAAATTGATCCCCCTTTGTGGACTGGTAATGGCAGACAAGCATCCACTGCCAATCCTGCAGTTTGGTGCTTCTCTGGGACTCCCGGTGGCAACAACGCCACAACTACGGAAGCTAAGCTTGGCCAGCTCTCGCCAGATCGCTTCCTCTCAGAAGATTGGAGTTCTTGGCTGCCCAATCTTGAAAATTGGGCAGCCCAGGACTGCAATTTGATGCGCCAGCGATCTAGAGCAATCTACCGTCCATATTAATCAGGCCTACTATATACTGTGAAGTAGGTCAATATGATGTGGTACCGTGCATAATTCTTGGACTTCACAATGTTTGCTGGTAAAAGTCTCAATAGCTCTCAACCGTGTTGCTGACAAATTTCCAGAGATGGTTTTAGCAAGTTGTTCTTGCTGCAAATCTCCCGTCAGACATCGCCGAATTGCAGAAGATCTAACCCATAAACGACAAGCAATAAGAAAAATCAGCAGAGTGAGAAAATCACCCGTACCTTCACCCTGACTATCACCATCCACAAGAAACAGACATATGGAAACATATAGAAACATATAGAAACATATAGAACCATCAGAAACATCACCAACTTCACGACCACCACGGCACCAAGGGTAGCACCTCAGCGATGGCCGCGCCATGACGGAGCTGAACGGCAGCGCTGCCACGCACTGCGCGCGCCTGGCGGAGGATGCCTTGAACGAAGCCCTTGCTGCGGCGGAGCAAACGTGGACGCCGTGGAACAAGGAGGGCGATGTGTGACCTGCCAGCGCCGATGGATCCCCCGGTGGGAAATCATGGAGTTCACCAATCGGAAGCTGTCTGGAACGAATTTGGGGTCGGACCAGCTTCCACAAAGCTATGATTATGGTAGATCTGGATGGATTTTTGACGAGTTTTGGAATTAGTGGCTAGTGATTTCCCAGTTTTTTGGCAGCTGGATTTGTATCCACCATGAACCAGCTAACACCTTGTGTTTCCCTTTGACACCTATGATTAGCCACCAAAGTTCGTTGTTATGGAACCATGAGCAGCATGTGTCATCATACTGATCAGATCTCTTTATAACGGATAAATCCCTCACCAACAACAATTCAGATATTCAGAGATATTCAGAGATGTGATGCATAACATTCAATCAATATACATAATTAATGCATATCAACATAGTATATCTATATAGATATTCATATATGATCTATTTCTCCATGGCAAATCGCCGGATCCTGAACTCAGCTAGATCTCCACCGAGGCAAGTGAGCACCTGCAGTGTGCCGTCCGCTGCGCTGCCCATGTTCCGGGGCCAGATGCAGCGGACGGACGCCAAGCTGCACCTGGCTGATGTGGTGAAGGTGGGGCCAATAGGAACCTCCGGGAGATCCACCGGTGGGGATCCTGGGGCCATGACATGAAGTTGAAACGCCGTGATGATTTTTGATTAATGATTGTTTAGTTTATATAGTGTATAATTATTGATTTCACAGTGGTGAATTGTCTAATGATTGGTTAATGTATTGTTTAATGTATTGTTTAGTGAAAGTAGTTTGCTGTGATGGTATGACTTGAATTTGCTGACCTAGATACGCTTTTCCCTTGCCATTGAACCTTTGGCCGGTGATTTTGGAAGCCTTGATTGAGAACTTTGGGGAGGGCAACTGGCTGACCCCCAGAAATGCAGCCCACAGATTGCAGGAGGTATGGCTCAGCATGACCAACGAAATGTGTGGAATGGGGACATCAACCAAAGTATATATTGAAGTCACTTGCAGTAGTCCTTGTTGATCCGCACTTTGATGTATCATGAAGAAATATGGACTACACATGTATACCGCAAGAAGTGGGGGCAAAAAAAAGCAGATAGGGTTTGCGCAGACAGACTTGCTTCCCAGCATGCAAAAAAGATCGTCGTGTCCTAAGGACAGATGCTATCAGGAGTCAATGGCAGAGGGTATCAGAGATGCAGGTGTTGTTGTTGTTGTTGTTGTTGTTGTTGTTGTTGTTCATCACCATTATCAATATGTCTGAACCATTATTCTGAAATCATTCACATCAATTTACCAACAACTGGTTCTTGTCGATGATGCGTGATGAATAATGACTATACAGCCATAATGAACGATTGATATCCATTTGTTGTTGTTATTGTCGTTGTTAACCACTATTGATCACCATGGTTAACCATCAATTATCAAGCCTTATTGAACATGAACTAACCAGTATGAGCCATAAATTCTATTAGCAATGTTTAACCACTAAATGATATCCATTATCAACCATGATTAATTAACCATTATCATTAATGCTATGAACCATTAGTTATGGCTATCCATCAACCACCAACTAGTTCTTGTTGTGTTGTCCTGCCCACGTGGAGCTGCAGGTGCTTCTGAGCGATTCCTGTCGACGCTTCTGGGACCCTTCCTATGCTGAGAGCCGGCTCCTCTACGACGGGGCCTCCACAGGAGGCGCCAGTGGATCACAACACTTGGGTTTTCCATCAACGGAGTTGGGAGAGACCAACTAACCAACCTAACAATCAATATCAATCAATTGGTTAATATCAAATGGTTAATATCAAATAATTATTGAGGGAGATGATCACATTTGATCCCAATAATCAAACAGTAGTGGTAATGAACCAATTATTTGATGATGAAACAATTGGTTAATATCAAATCATTGGGGGAGACCAACTGAGCAAACAATTAACAGTTGACGGATTAGAATAGGTTATGGTCAACAAGTAAAATAGGTTTACTTCTGGTCAGCAGCGCATTCTGGTCAACCAATTGGGGGGTTCTGAAACCGCAAAGTTATGCTTGGTGATTAAAAAGGTTAACACACAGTATTAGATGATAGCTCGGGGTCCACCTACCTAGAGAAACACCTCATTGTACTCCGATTTAGTGGTGATCAACTAACCTATTGCTGGTTTACCTTACTATAGCATTGATGATGTTTAGCTTCCAGGTCAGTTTGCCAGAGGGTACCATCAAAGATTCAAAGTTCAGGACTCTGGAAACCAGGGTCTTGCGTGTGAACCTTGCGGGACATGTGACATGAGCAGCCATGCAATATGTTCAGTACTTGCCATACTGTAGTGATCATGGATATGTCGGCAGATATTTCCAGTGTTTATATCGATATCTATTGGTGATATCATGATATGATGCATTTGTTCATGATCAAGCAACTTCATCTACACAGACATTTCTCTGAAAACAACCGATGAAGAGATTAGCATAAATAATGCATCAATCCCAGCCTGGTTCAATCGCTTGTTCTTTTTCTGATTTCTCACCACACACTAGCTGATGGATTCACTATCGGTAGCTGATAGATTCACGTTGGATTGACTATTATCAATCTAATGATCATATGGTTTGTAGTCAGTCCAATAGATTCACTTCGCGAATGGATTAACCATCAATCTAGTGGATTCAAGCCAGTCAATCGCCATTCACTATGAATTTCCTATGAATTCCCTATAAATTCCCTTTGAATTCCCTATGGATCCCCCTATCCTTGGCTCTCCAGGATGGGCAGTGCTGTGCACAAAGCAGAAGGCATCACCTGTGGCAAGTGAGTCGACCTGGGTGCCCTGGTCAGCAACACTGGACTTGCTGTCGCATGGTGAACCCTGGGATGGCCCTGGGCTGGCGATGGCGTCCACGAGGGTTGATTGACCCCTATTATTGATTGAAGCTCCCAATGATAAGTTCAGCAACAATTAGACAACAGATTGAAGCCACTCATCGAATTTCCATCGTTTTTTTCTTTGAATGTATCTCAACTTCCAATTTTTGGACGCCGACATGATTGCCATCATTTAACAGATGTCTAGTTTTTCTTGATCCGAAACAAAGCCAACCCGAGGGTCGTCCGAAAGTAATGATGCAATACTCCAGGCTGGCTTGCAATCCTGACTCGCCAAAAAGTTGAAAACACTGTAAAATGCGTATACAACAAAGTATAATTGCTCTGCATGATGTATGAGGGCATCACATGCACCTTTGTTCCAAATTTCCTGGAAAGTTGACAAATAAGCTGTTTCTGTTGAGCATGTTCACCAGTGGATTGGTCAATTGACAAAGGCTTGTAATCTGGTTGCAGCATCCTATTGATCCATCAGTCAAGGCACATGTCAAGGCACATCAAGGCACACACACAGACATATATATATATACATATGTATATATATATACATGTTTTACAGATAGATACAGATATAGACATACTGTACTATAGTAATCATTAAATTGGCGTTCTTGTTTCTTTTCTGGTTGGTATCAACAGCAGTACATGTGTTTAATAGCCATGACACTAGGGTCTTTGGCCAATAACCAAGAGCCATCGTTGATTCACATGACAAATATCTGTAGTCTTGTCAAGAGGAGAAACCGGTATCAATCATTGTTAGCCTGTTGTTGATTGACGACGACATGTTCAGCTCATTGGAGATGTACCATTACAAACAATTTAAGAAACGGATGATTGACCGCCCAGAAGCATCATGAAGCATTGCTATCAGCCATCTTTAATCATGAGAAAGCACCATTAATAAACTCCGTGATTCACACTGACTAATTAACCATCATGAATATTCACCACATCAATCCTCAAGTCTCCCAACCTCAGGGACCATCTGGCTGTGGGTCAAAACCCAGTACCCCTGGTTCCCCCATCATTAACCAGCACGTTTTCTCACTATCATTTTTGCTGAACTTGTCCCCTATTATAATTGGTTAAGTGCTCGACCCATAGCCATCTGACTAACCATCATGAAGACTACATCAATCCTCAACCGTTGGGTGCAACGCAGGTCCCTGATGCCTCAGCAACCACTGGGTGCTGTCTCGAGGTCCATGTCTCCAGCTGCCGTTGCAGCCAACGACGAGTGACCTATGTGGCCAGCTCGCTCCCCGAGGAGCCCTGGGAACAATTTCCAGGGTGAATCAATGGTCAACTGGTTATGCTTGGTAGTTTAGTGGAAGTTTATGAATCATGGTCACTTCAACTGGCCGTGAGGGGTTATATCATGAGATGGTTCGTATAGCTTTAGATTAATTGATGGTGAATTTATGTTTAGTAGATTGTTTTTTAGTCATGGTGAAGTGGTATTTATTGCCTTGTGAATTAGTGATTGATTCGCAGCAATGATGGTTAAGTGAGTTGACTAGTTGTTCATAAAGTGTGTTGGGGGATGACTAGGGTAATGATATTTGGTTGGCAAAGATGGTTAATTGGCCTAAATCACCAAATTAATTTTGGTGTTTGATAAACCCATTGAATTGGCACTGATATGTGTTTTGATGACTCATGTGGCAATTATTTGGTGGTTCATTGGCGGGAACTAGTGGTCATTAATGATGTGGCTGATGGTTGATGCATTGTTTTCGATTCATGACTGGTCAGTGCTTAATGATGCTTGTAATGATGGTTGGTTGAATGGTGAATGATGGATCAATTGGATGGCTAATCATTTGATTGCGCTAATCATTAGATGGCTAATTTCATCGCTAATCATGAGATGGCGCTAATCATTAGATGGCTAATCATTAGATGGCTAATTTCATGGCTAAAACGGATGCTCAATGAGATGTTTCATGGCTAATTTCATGGTTAAAACGGATGGCTAAAACGAGATGCTCAATGACACAACTCACCACGGTTGCCCTCCACCAGGTCTTCCCACACCACGGTGCCCCACCAGCCCTGAGGAGTTCCTGGAGGATCCCCTGGTGACGGAGCACCTGACTGCTGCGGACCGCGCCCGCGTGCGCATGCGGACGCGGCTCTGGGCCTTCGACGTCGTGGCGCAGGATGCGCACCGCTGGGAGGCGCCGCGGTTGTTCGCCATGCTGTCCAAGGCTCAATCCGTTGATCATTGAGCCATGCTGTCCAATGTTAAGCGATGCTGTCCAATGTTAAGGGGATATGACATGTCATATATCACGTCATAGTTGATAATGTGAATTTTTCACAGCCACATGGAACGCACTGCACGTATATGAGGTAGACATGTGTACCTCAGTTTCCTATTTGTGCAGCAATGAGCGAAGAGATTTGGATGAAGTTCTTGGATAGATATGTCTACTTTAGCCGATAGGTGGGCATAAACCAATTTGTTGTTGACTGCTATTATGAATGTATGTTCTGAGTAGCAATGGGTATGAGTCACTATCAATTGACGAACTATATCCTAAGAAAGGAAGCTCTGAAATGCTCTGATCATATCCCAATGAAATTGATTTTGTTCACACTTGGATGTGAAGATCAGGGATAAGGTGTCTTGACCCACACTATGTAACTAGGGGCTATAGGGGTATGAGCACAAAGCGGAGTGCAAGCTTGTCCCCTGAGGAAGTGATATGTACAGGTCCCTATCTATGGACCATATTTGCAAAGGGCAGTCGCACTACCTCGTGATTGCAGGCTTGTATTTGTCTACCAAATGTCATGGTCGTGTTAGAAGGTACGAGCCTGAATCAGTCCACAGTTCACACCCCCTATCCTCCAACCAGGATGGCTTGCCATTTGATTTTTGCCGCTCAGGTGTCATTTATCTTGCACACTGAAGCCAGCTCATTTCGCCTGCCCAACTTTATGCTTCTTGGCTGAGGCAAGTACAGTTGATGCAAGCTGCTTTCAGATTTGAAAGCGTCAGGATAGAAAGAACAACATGAACATATGCCAACTCTTGGGGAGCATCTGCATTACCAACGCCTCACGTCTTTTTACGCTCAAATGGTCATGTTTTGTGCTTCCATCAAACATGCTGTTGTAAGACGACACGACGAGCAAGAAAACAACACGATTTGAAGACACGCATGAGAAGAATCACAACGACCCTCAACTGCCAGTTGACAACCAGCGCCCAGAACAGCCACGGTGACATCCTGTGCAGCATCCACAACAATTAACCAACCACCACCTCAACAAACCACTAACCACCAACCACCAACCACCACCTCAACAAACAACCAACTACCAACCGCCAACCACCAACCACCCACCACCAACCACCAAGCACCAAGCAGCACCGAGGCTGAAGCAGATCTTGGCTTCTTGGGTAACGCTCTGCATGACGTCCATGTGGCGCATGGCCTTCACCAAAGTGGCTCCCAAGGGCCTCCTCTCCGTCGTGGAGACGAACGACACGGACACCGCCGCGGTCACCGTGGCGGGGACGCCGCTGGTGCTGGCGAAACCGCTGATTCTCACAGTGGCGCCGTGAGGCCCAAGGCGAGGAGGGATGGGAGTTGGGGTGGCTGGTGGTGGGTGGTGGTGGCTGATGGCTGGTGGTATGGCATTTCATGGTTTGTGTTGGCTATTCACGGTCAAGTGATGTGTGGCCAGTGATTTGGCCAGCTGTGTTAGATGATTGTGATGTTTAATGGTCAGGGGTGGCACCGGAAAGTTTGGAAACTGTTCCTCACTATACCGGGTCACTACAGTAGGAGTTTTGAATTCTGAACGATAGAGCAATGTTGCTACGGTTTCGGCGGTTTGATAAATGAAATGAAGTAGAAACTCTAGACCTGTCTTCCCAAGTCTGAGCAAAGCAAATGAGCATAATCTGCGATCCGTTATTATCGTTTCAATTTTCTGGATGTCAGTACTCACGGACATTGATGGTTCATACCCATGCTTAACTTTGCTTAGGGACATGGTTTATCAGGTGTGTTGGTTTAGGCAGCCACATGTAACTTATGTTGTTGTAAGCAGTCCGGTGATGATATCAAATCCATTGGCTTGGAGGTATCTTTTGAAGGTTGTTGCTCAACGTGATTGGAATCTCACCTACTGGAACTCTCCTTGAAAACTACTCTTTGTCTCCAAGGTAGCTGTTTCACCAATCACTAGCAACCAGTACCCAGTATACCAATAGCGTCCAGTAGCCTATTCCTGCCAAGCAATGCCCAAGAACCACCAACTGACAAATTGCTGCTGCGACCAAGGACCTGACCACGGCCCTAGAAGCTGGCCGGCCATGGCGAGCTTGAAAAAAGTGTCGGTGCGTTTTGGACCTTGGGAGTGGTGATTCCGATTCTCGGAGGCCCATGGGGGTTCATATTTTCAAATGAATATCAACAATTTGAAATTGAAAATCTGAACAAACTCGTGATTGCCTCTGTAGAAACTGGGTTTTGATCCACAAGATAGACTGTCTCTAATGTGTGAATTGATCATATGGTTGAGCTCTCACAGGCACGGTCACCAGTTGAGAATTTGTCACTGAGAAAGGCAACTTTGTCAGCCGGGACCTATAAGTACATGTGCATTGAATTGACGTGGGGAGGTTCTCGCCCATCTATGTTTTTGTGTACTGTATCATGTTTGTATGTGAAACGATGTGTATATGCGTATGCGCACATACGTGTCCATGCACGATGTATATCGTATATAGAAAAGTATATCGAGTCCCACGGTGGATTGATTTGGTTGCTGATGATCCATTTTCTTTACTTGTATACATAGTTGATGACTCTGTACTTGTATGTATGCACAAGACACGCTACAAATCTCTAGATACAGATACATGAATGGTTGCATGAAAAAAATAGATATACGGTATATACACTTTTAGATTGGCACATGGACGTATACAAACACACACTGTACCGAACACGTGGAGGTCGGGGCTTACCATAGATGAACATGGTCGCCTGCACAGGGAGAGTGGGCTTTCAAGGGCTTTGCCAAAGTTTTCCGCTCCCCTCAGATCGTAGGCAGGGCCTGGCGCGTTGTGGTTGTGACCAGATAGTCTTGCTCTACTTCAATCTAGCAACTCACAATCTGTACACAGAGATTGAACCACGACCATCGCTAAGACAGTGCACTTTCAATCTCCGTGCGCAGATTGTGAGTTGCCAGATTGAAGTCTTTGAAGATTGATCAATTTATATCACGGAACACCCACATGTGAATTGGCCTTCCTTGCGCAGTTTTCTCCACTTTGCGACCCAAACTTCCACCTTGACCCAATAGAAACCTCGAAGCCAGTGATTCAACGAGAAGCAGTTGACCGGTCCAGCCCCAGGGCTACAGTGTCTTCGTTGCTCCCAAGTGTAAACAATTATGTAGTGCCTTGCTGCAGGGGTTGCAACCAACATACGTGGCAGGAGAGACTATGTGCTGGCAATGTCAGCATCACCACCATCAAGTGTAATGAACAATATCCAGCCTGGTCAAGAGGGTCCTTCAACATCCTTCAACATAAAAGCATTGCAAGCAATCTGGGCACGAAGATCGTTCCCAAAAATGATGCAGATTGCCCCAAGCATGAGAAGTCTGATTTGTTTGAACATGGGTTACATCAAAGGAGTGAAACCTTACCCTGTATTTTCATTCTTAATTTATCTGGGGTGATTCCGAGTGTGCTTGTCAAGATCAAGGGTAGGGGAGCTTGTGAAGGATTCAGCTTTCCAGGAGAATGCCAGCCTTTGCTGCCAAATTCAAGGTGCGGGTCCAACACTCCCAGGCAAGTGAGGCTCAACATACAACCACTTCCAGTCGCTACACCTCACCGATGTCCCAAGCTGCCTAGGAGACCCCGTGTAACAACATGGGATTCTAGACTAACTGGTGGCCTAACGATACACAGCGCTTAGCCTCAAAGAGGTGGCCTTGGGATAGTGGTTGACAGCGGATGTCAATGGTACTGTTTGGAAGCTGACCTTGGGATTCCGAAATTTCATCTTATCCAAAACTGGTGGAACACGAGTCTCTTGTTGGTTTTTGGGGACACTGGGTCCCACCACGTATGGAAAACTCTATATTTTCGCCAGTTGGGTCATGGCGAGTCTCTGCCACTCTGAGCTCCTGGCTACAAAGCAAAGGGTAAATCATGGGGGTTTCCACACATTGAGGCGTTCAGAACTGATCTTTCAGCGTGATAGAAGGTTGCTGCTTGACAATAGCCATATGTTTGTGCAAAATTATTTGGCAGTGGGTCAAAACCCCGTACCCCTAGTTCCCCACCATTAACCATTGTTTTCCCTTGTTTTGTTGGTGGAAATCCCCCATTAGTTGGTTGATCAATATTGACCCATAGCCATTTGTCGTTTGCCATCATGAGCCGCTGCTATTCACTGACCATCATTAGCCACTTTTTGGAATCATTAGTCATTGATAGTTATTGATGTACATGATGCATTCCTG
>VSDK01017221.1:102810-159720 GCA_009767595.1 Symbiodinium kawagutii | reverse complement strand
GAGAAATATATGCTTAGGTGGTTAGGGTTTGTGGTGGGACAACTGTCCCCAGACACGACACTTTTCACCTGTTGGTGACCTGCTGTGTACCTGTCCGATGTCCAAACTACTAGGCTGCATTGGGACGGATACAACTCATGATAGTGGATGATATTGGTAGGCCATGGGCGGTTGAATTGTTTGGACCCATACCCCTAGTGTATGCATGGAAGCTTGAAAGATGTCGATGCACCACGTAATTTGTTTTTTCAAAATCCGATTCATCAGTCCGAAAAGGCTCTAGTTTGTTGGTTGTCCTTAATGTTGCTCTTGCGTTCATATCATAAATCATAGACTACATGCGTATCAAAAGCCAGCATTTGGGAAGTTTATCAACTCAATGGGAAACTCATAAACTCATATGTTGCATTGATCTCCATACTCGTTTGGAGCATGGATGTCACCAGCCAACCAGGATAGTCCGTGATTTTCACTTGTGCTGGGAACCCAACGACGAAAGGTTGCCATTTTCAGCCCTGGTTTAGCAACAGTACCTCACACATGGTGGTGGCAGTGTTGGTGTTGGGAACCCAGCCGTTGCGCTTGGCAGTTGGAATGTTCACCTTTGGTCAATCTGGCCGCCATGGCGTTACCACGGCGCAGGCGCATGGTTTTCCAGTGACAATGATCCGCCAGGTAGTTCGTGAGACGCGTATGAACATACGGCTTGGCCCCTGGGGCTGGTTGCCAGGACATGTCAGGAGCAGTGTTTGGTAGCTATGGATTTACGCTTTGTGGGGTTCAGGTGAATCATCAACATGAAATTGTCAAATCGAAGAGTTACGAGTCACTCTGAAGCCAATTGTGCTTTCACTTCTTTTCGCATCATGATGCAAAGCACAACTCATTCTGTGAATCGCCACAATTAATCATCAACCAGCATCAACCAGCATCAGCCAACATCAAAACAGCATCAACCAGCCATGAACCAGCCATGAACCGCCCATTAACCACAGCAACCATAGCAGAAGCAACAAGCCATCAACCATCCATTGGTGTTTTCGTGCTGGGGGCCGAGTCATCAAGTCGCGCGCGCAGTTCTTGGCAGGACACCAGGGTTCAACGGGATCCTGCTATGGCTATGGCTTAACCAACCGAGGGGCAGGTGAACATCCCAACAAAGACTAATTAGTGAGGTGCATATGTGCTCCATATGGCGAGATTCAAAATGATTAATGATAGGGGAACAAATGTAAGTAAGCAACATTTCTCAGCAGCACAGGTAGAAGTTGCTTGGGATGGTCGTTTGGGGTGGCCGAGATGACTTTAGATATGCACATTGAATTAGATTCATCACTCTTCCGGAAGACCCTGGTGTTCCTTCACAAATGGATACCCTCTGCACGGCAAGTGCCAGAAATATCGAGCCGTGATCCTGCACTCAAGGCCCACAATGAAAGCAAGGTTGATGTACTCTGGAAGTTCGATGTCAGTGGCTAAAGGAGATGTGTTGTTCAAGTGTCGAGTTTTCAATAGCAAATGGTAATGAGTTTTTGTCGTGAAGTCGTGACCCCTTTGATGCCAGTCAACACTCAAATTGTTGAATATCAGTAGGTATGGGCCATAATTTCCAGGCACGATTGGTATTTGGCAATAATGAGGATTGGTACCAAGGCAATACATTCACTGTAGCCATCAGTATGGATAGCCCAATGGTGGTTTCTGAAAGTAGGGGACCCCATCGGACCCCAAAATCATCCAATCTTACTCGTTCATAGTAAAAACCCAACCATAGCTTTGTGGGTTCCTTATGGCTTGAGAAACCACCAAAAATATCATCACTTCCCATGCACAAAGCATCAGCACAAATTTTCCTCGCACGTAAACGTCGACGTTTCATTCCTCAATGCTTTGATGCTTTAGGAATTGCCGATGACACGAACTCGGACAGGAAAGAAACCGGGTAGACCAAGTACTGTATCCCCTGACGGGCCAGAAATCGTCGGCCAGTGAACCAAATATCCAAGTAACATCAAGTAATGCGTAGAATATCAACATAGATCGGGTCGCCATTCACAAACGGCTTATCTGTATATATATATATATTAATAAGACCCTTCAAGGGTTCGTTGCATGACATTGCAGTGACATGGCGGGTCAGATTAAATACTGCGGCCGTTTAATGCAGAGGTTTTCTTCCTTCACCATGGATTTATTCATGTAGTGGCCGCAAAGTACCGATTCCTTCCTTTTTATCGCCTCTTGTTTTGGTTGCTGTACTTCCACAGCTAGTGCATGCAGCTTGAGATCCAAGCTGGTTTTGACAGCGGTGCACACCCAGGTGAGCAGGTGTGGAAAGGTTTTTTTTTTTTTTTTCGATGCCAGAAAACACGGGATGGCCTCGGTTTCCATGACAGTAACCCCAGACATGATGATATCTGGCTCAGCTGACAGATCACTTGTGAGTGATGATCCATTGCCAAAGGATTTCCACACTTTAGCAACACATTATGTAGATGCACACCCGCACAGAAATTAGTTGTCAACCCCGCTGGACAGCACCAACATCAACACTTGCGTTGTGTGGCCTTAACGGTCACCGCTGTTGCGCGGGGCACAGCAGGCCGGCAACAGCCTCAAATGTCACCTGAGTTGCGGTACAGCAAACACTGTTGCTTGGTATATCGCTATGGGTCAAGCATGACCAAAAGAATCCAAAGAAACTATATGCGGAAATCCAACCCAACGACTCTTACGATGTGAAAATTCTGATCTGAAGTTTACTAGTACCAAAATGAAGCAAACTATTTCAGTTGGTGAAGTTCGATTCAGGTAGAGAACTTGGGCACCAAACTAGATGAAAATAGCTGACAAGTTACAGGAGTCGGGCTTTATGACCTCAGGCCCCCCAAAGAAAAGGGCTACAGAGATCCATCAGTTCTGATAATGCGTAAGAATAGGAACTGTTCTATTCAAATGGTCATGATGGTGAACCATGAAGAGACTTTCGAGCGTCAGATCGTCACAATACATGGGCAAAAACAGCAAGAATAGCATTTCAATGACTACGACAAGGACAGGAAGAATGGCCAGGGCATGTAGGAACCATGACAGCAACTACACGACCAATCGCCAACAGATTCATGACGCCGATGTTTTCTCGCAACTCAGAGAGGCGACTGGCCGTCCATCGATATCTTGAGCGCCCGGCCATCTCGCCAGCAGTGGATGGATTTGCCTCGCTGATGTGTTGCATTGACCTCATGATTCCTGAACTGTGTCGGATTGTTCCTTGTACTTCCACTTGGTATCATCTGAGGCTGTTGGTGTTAGTCTTGCTGTAAACATCCCAGCATGTGTCATGGGTATTCCTGACAACGAACTTTTTGGTTAGATTTTTTCACACAAAACTGCCAGCATTCCAGGAACCACAACGGTCACAGTGGTGGTTCCTTTGAAGCATCACATATATGTGTAGTAGCCAACCATCCAACAGTGATCAGGTTTGCTAGTGAGAGTGTGACAATTTCTGAAATATTCTGAAATATACTCAAGCGAGAACATCCAGAAACGAGGGTGCCCTAAAACATTGAGATTTGCCACTTTTGTGTGGAACATATTTTGTTGGTGCCCCTGTTGATTTGACAAGCGCACAAGGATCTAAATCATCCTACCCCAGTTGCGACCCCCGGATTTGAGGAAATTGCGTACTAGCATTTGGTGGGACCGATTAAAACTGTCTGACCAGTTTCCCAAGTCTTGCTTTGGATGATGACGAAATCTTTTGGATCACGTGTGGTTTCATGTATCCCAAGTCTTCATGGAATTGGTACCAGCCACAACCCCCGATTGCTACCACCAAACTGCTCCTCTGGAGTACGGGACCTGAGGGGTGCGGGTAACTTCCACGTCGGGATGCCTTGCCAATGCAATTCCCATTGAAGTGTCACGTTTTTCACGGCCTCGATCCGAGTGCTGAGGTTACAGGCTTGATCTATACCATGAAAGTAGCCGTCTATGGAGGAGTTGGGCATGTCCCAGTTACGTGGAGGATATATCAAGAGTTCTTTGTGGTAAAGAAGGGGACTGGTTTATTTCAAAAGCATCTCCAACCAGGATTCACCACCACTAGCTGATTAAGCATTGATTAACCACTAGCCATGAATTCACCCTTAATTCATCTTAATTCAGCATCCTTTAGCATGACATATTCACTATTTTTGGCCATTAGTTCACTATTCCATTACTATCTTATGCCATTACCGGTGGTTCCCCTTCAACGGTAGGACCTCCTGGCCCAGCCTTTCCAGCAGCCAAGTCCCATCCAGTGCCGACTCTTAGCCGCCAAGTGTCCCGGCGAAGCGGTGCTGAAAACGCTCAGAGGCCTCAAGGCTTTCAGCTCTGTCACATCTGCATACGCATGATTTAAGTCTATATTGTAATTATATTGAAATATAGATTGTATTTATATTGTATATAGAAAAATTATCATTGGCCATTAAGTTCTTATTGTAACTATATAGATGCACCATGATGCACATGAATTCATTGATATCTATTTATTTGACAAACTATATATTTTTTGTTCAAGCATTATGTATATCTGACGTCGTGTGTATGCATATTCAATCACGTGCATACATGAGACATGTAGAGACCACTACTCTCATCCCTGACTTTGTTTTTAGCACTGCTCATTTGTCAACAAGGGATTTAATCTATGCTTGACATGCGTTGTGTCATTGTTGAGCACCTCGACCAACTCGTTCCGAAAAAAAGCGGGCGTGGCTGGTGGTGTCGAGGTGGTGTGGCTGTCTGGGATCACCCAACCGCAGGCTATTCACGTGCAGATCCTTATATACTGAGTTCAAAACCCTGGTGTTGTGCTTGAACTATTTTTGCTGGGGATGTGGTCAGTGCTCAACACAAGCCACAAAATGCCACAAAACAGTAGGTACCAAACAAAGTCTGGACAGCTTATGAGTGGTGGGCCAACAAAGCATCACGCCGTGTGGGTTAGAACTTTGAATGAGAAATAGTGGGTTGACAAAACATCATGCTGTGTTGTACAGGGGTTGGCAAGTACAGTGGTGCGGGGAACCAGTGGTGGAACAATACCACCTCGTTTCATCATTCGTTTCCAAGCACTTGGCTTAAGCTTCGGCCTCACATGAATGGCTCATCCCCGAGGCTGCACTGTTTGACAGACCACACAGGAGCACCACATCTAGCCAGGTGCCTAGCAACACCAAGCAGCCAAGAGATGTCAATCAGCAAAGAACTGCAGCAATTCCACTGCTGTCCTGTCAGAGTTCCTTGCCACAGCTCAGCTATGGCAAGTTGGTTGAAGATTTCCCCAGAGGCTTCGTGGCTGCGTTGCTTACTTTGGCCCCGGGTATCCGGCATGCCTTGTGTGAGATATCTTCCATTGTCCATGGATATGTTGTAGCGATCTACTGAACTATCAGCACAGGATAGTCATCATTAGATGCATGAGTATCACTGACTTTCAGGAGGTGAAAGCAAGCAGTTATTCAGAAAATTCCGTGTCGTTGCCGCGACACAGATTCACCATACTCATCCATATGCCCATTTAGGTGCTCCATGTCCGGATATCCTGCTACTTGCTAGGACCCTCACACACAAGCCCCGAAAGAGAAACGAATCATCTGGATAAATCCGTAACTAGCTGGGGATGGCTTGGGTCGACACCCCCAGGCACGAACCGCTCCCATCCGCTCCCGCCCGGACTTCTCTATGGTCCTGTGGTGCACCGCTCAAGTTGGTGCTTTCCACGTTCGCAGGGAGTGTTCTAAGGCGCCCCCCAATGACCATGTGACTATAAGTTATAAGCATGTAAGCCGATGTCTAGTGCTTAGGTGGTGAAAAAGTAACTAACTAGCTAAGCAACTGACCAATTTGCTAGCTAAGTGATCAGTTACGGTAATTGAACAACTATCTAATTCAGTAGGAAACTAGATATTATGACTATTACTACATAAGTAAGAAAAAGTATGACAACAATGACGAAGAGACCAGCCATCATTCTATTCCAGTTATTGCTGGAATCTAGGTTTACATTGGTTATACTGGGAGATGGGTTATATCTGGGTTTACACTGGTTTATATGGAAACAAGTTCCTTCCGTTGTTGTTGGTTATTCCATGCTCCCCTGGGCGCGTCTGCGTAGGTGGACACGGCCTTGCGAGAAAATCGACCCGTGGTGGTTCCCTGGTTGCAGGAGGCTTCCCAGCATTTCCTGGTGAGGCGTTCCAGGTGTTCCACGGTTCCACCGGGTTGGTTCATTGATACACCCAGGACGCTGGTTGGTGACCATATTGACCATTTGGGGATGAGGGGATACTTCCAAGTATGGATACTCCCACTTACAGAGTTCTTATTGAATTTTGGGATGAACACAGGAGTCTTCGACTGGGAACTCAACATCTTCTTGAAGATGGGTCTCGGCAGTTTACTGACTCATGGATAGTACACCGTATTGCTCACGATTGGAATGCCGCATTGAGCAGCCTATTGACACTGCTCAAATTGGCGCAGTTGTCACCATTCACGGCCCATCCTTTACCAGTGATGGCTCGTGAAACAACATCCGATTGGCTATAATGACGGAGGATTATCATACTGCAACAACCATTTCAAGCAAAGTCTTGTAAGAACGGAAATGACAACTGGCTAGCACAATACCATGGATGGCCCCGGTGGCTATTAAGATGAATATTTCAGATTCAAGTGAATGATAGTATGAAGGAACTTGATGTGCTAGTATCGAAACAATAGCGTTGTTTTGATATCTAGGTGCAAACCCGTTGCATATTATCACTAATTATATATGGTCAACATCAATAACTACCATAGATGCTATCCGGATGAATTAACCGTTATTGATTCTCGACCGTTATTTTGGCCATCATCATTAACCACCATCAGCCGCTATTATACAGCACAGGTATCCTCAGGTATCTATCATTAAGCCGTATATAACTAACCACTATCAACCAATATAAATCATTACTATCATTATCATTATGAACAACTGTTACTTACCACTATTATCAACCACTAGTATCTATAACCATCAGTATCTACCACCAGTGTTTATCAACTATCTATTATACAGTATCTATCGACCACTAGTATCATTATTGGCCAGTATTGCTAGCCACCATCATTGGTTGATGGTTGGCCACTATCATTTACACTTATATCATTTATATACTAGCCACTACTGTATCATTTATATCATTTAGAACCACCATTATCAACATTATTAGCCACTAGTATCTACCCCCATCAGCCTATGTGGTTCTTCCAGCTCCAGGCATTGGAGTCGACCATCATCTCTCATGGCATGTCTTGGACCCCAGGCTTGGCGTTGGTCACAGCTGAAGATCTTGAACTTGTTTGGAAGTGGGATACGTGTCAAACTACCTGGGTTCCTGGGTTATCTAGTTGGTGGTTTGATTGACATGTTTTGGTTTTACACATTTTTAATTTTCTTGCTATCAAGAAATGGTTCGTTAGTTGACCGATTTTTTTGAAAATAGGGATTGAAACCACCAACCAGTTAAGGAATCTGAACTTTTGAAGAGATTAGCCGTTTGTGAATTTCTTGGCTATTCATGGTGTCACAGATAGTCAGAGAACTCCTGTTTGGCAGGCTTGTGTGCCTCGTCTAGACGTGACCGGTAGCCTCCAACACTTGTCCTGGTTGTGAACTTGGAAATGGGTCAGACCTCATGTGTTGAGATCAATGTAGTATGTTGATGTACTGACCCTAGCAGTATTTCATTTTTTGTGCCACATATTGTTTTGAGAACAAAACAACACACCACACCCCTCTGCTTAAAGATTAATTAGTTATAGATTGTAGTTATAACACAGATTGACGATGTTTGTTGTGAAGTGATGGCAGTTATATCCACCGCTGTTTATACATCAGATAGGATGCCGACAGCGCTTGGTACGGAGTTCCGTTGGCGATATGGTCTATTTATGTCTATTTTGGCTATGCATATTGTTGACAACGACCGATGATGATGCCCGATTTTGGGATCATTCTGTTGGGATCACGACCGCCATCGGAAGGGTTTTTACAGAAATTCTATCATCTACATGCTGTGAATTCCACATGATCTTTTTGTTACGTTCGTGGGGATTACATGTTTCATCCTGCATTTTCATGTTAGGTTTGTGGGGATTACCTGTTCCTGGTTTCTGACATGACAATCAGGTCGCTCTAACCATTGCTGAGGCCCTACCCGCAGAACCTAACCACTGCCCTGGAAGTGGAGGTCAGCAGATCGTGACCTTTGGTCAGGTGGTGAAGTTATCGCCATCCATAGGTCGTTGTGAATCACAACGGCTGTCACAACAAGGAAGTGGTTGGAATATCCCGGTGCTTAGGTGCTTGCATGTTTCAGGAGATTCTGGACTTGCCTGATCTACTGTACATCACATAGCGGGCCGAAAGTGTTGACGTTATTCTTTATCAGATACGTCTATGCAAGCATTTATGAGGTGTCTGGACGTTCTCACAACTCCCTAATCTCATCCATGTCTAATATAATGGTTGATGGTCTTTGGTGATGGGTAACACACTCACGATGCGGTCCAGTGTTAGTCGGCAAGTCAAGCCAAAAACGCGAAGCAAAACATATCAAAACGCTTGCAAACCAACACTCAAGGTTACAAGCGTTAGTTGATCATGATGTGCCCTGTGTTGGTGCTGCAGTCAATCGTTCTCGCCCAGAATGGTGATGCACATGCATTCACATCACTCCCAGAACTCTTGATGACTCAGTTCCACCAATCTTATAGAAAATATTCTAGAAACCATCCCTAAACTGAAATCATCACTAATAATGTGAATACTTCTTGATTAAAAAATGTATAGGAATCACCATCACAGCATCCCCTAGACCATCATGGAAACCACCAGCTACAGCTATCCCAACTGCTGGTGCAGTGACAGCGATCCCCGACGAGGCGGTGCTTCGGCGGAAAGGCGTTGTCCCAGCGACCATCGGAATCCTGAAAGGTCAAGTGCACGTGGCTCGGCAGTGCTCGGTTCAGATCTGGAAGCCGCTTTTCGTGGAAATCGCGGATAGCCCAAAGTTGTGTTTTTGTTCTTTGCAACAGTCGTTCGTAATTCATGCTGCTGTTGGTTTTTCCTGGGTCATGTTGTCCATTTGCTCGGTTGAGTTGCATAGAGACAAGTACAGATAGAATGGTTATGCAGCTCCCAATCGTGGGCGAAGGGTCATCTTCAACCCTCCCAATATATCACTAGCATCACTAGTATCAAATAAAGATCATCTCCAATTATTCTGGCATGTCCAAAGTTGGATACATCTCCCAGCAGCTGTTGATGATGTCAGGTTCTGAAAAACCCGTACTTCCAAGTTGGTCACCTAGTTCTGGTGATGGAGTTGGACTTCATCCATGCTCCAATATGCACGTACATGTCTACATGTCTACCAGCTTGTCTACAAGTTGGTAGGACTGCATGTATATGTACACATTCATCAAAGTTGTGTGAATGTTGTCACCCAATTCTGGGCGGCAATTTGCTGGCAATACCATTCCTGTATGGTTTTCGATATCACTGTGAAACCTTTGCAGGTTGAGGGTTTGACCTACACGAATTTGATTTCTGTTTCTTTCCTGAATTTGAGTTTGTAAACCGATTCTGGTTTGATGAGATACTGAACATGCGGTGATATGATACATCTATATTTTCATTTGATATCCTGCACATATGATCGCATATTTTCTGCATTTGCAGTAAGGTTCGGTTTGTTCCCCACCCCGCAATCCAGAGGCACGTGCGTGCAATTAAGATATTAATTCACAAGCTGCGCTCAGTATATGCGTATCCATGGGAATACCCCAGGGCCCTAAAGTATCACAAAGTCATAACTTTTTTGAGGCAAAGAATCACAACTACGGTTCCCAAACCTTCCTTGGAACATTCATCATAGATGTGCAGAACATCTACTTGGGAGTTCATCCAAGCTGGTGAATGGTTTACGCTGCAGGAGCAAAGGCGTCACTCACAACTGGAATACACCCTATATTCATTTGACCGACGACAATTTCTAGCACTCAACACAGAAGGACACGAATCTATAACAGTTGGAATCTCAATGACTGGGATCCTATATCATCAGAACTCAAGTTTGCTGCATGCAGCGATTGAAAATCGTGAGCCATCAGCCGAGTGCTTTTCCTTGCAAAGAGCCAATATTTGCCAAAGATATCAATGATTCAGCAGCTCATGGGCTGCTGTTTGTGACGTTCAAACAGCGCGTGGGACATGTGACTTCTTTGTTGTCCGAGGTGGGCATGAATGGCGAACAGTTGGAGGCAAAGATTCCGGGTCATTCTGGACACTTCTGGATCACCAGTTCAATCATATTTTATGCACCAGCACCTATGTGCAGACATCCAAGGCAATGCATCCAAGTATTTGCGAATAATAAATCAACCGGGACATTTGTTGTGGATGCAGATTTTTCTAGACTGGACAGGATTTGAAGGCAGCTCCATCTAGCTGGGGAATACCGCCCTATGTGCTTGTGACGCACGCGCACATACATGAGTTTTGTATTTGTTGAGTCGCGTCACGTTGCATTGCATGAAATTGGACTGCATATGGTCTGGTTGCATCATTTAGACAGTGCAGGAAGACCAACGATCGCCCGTTCATACGACCACATACGCACAAGTACAACAAGCTCAGCAAATGGACGCATAAGTAATAGTGTGAAAGGCACTCATGGAACCTTGCACTTGCCTATGGATTATTGCGCCCTGAATATGGCTTAATTCATTTCACAGCGGCTGATGGAGGCGCTGTTCCAGAGATGTATTTTAGTAAAGGGATTACAGCGCGAAGAGTCGGTGAATCCAGGTGTTGTTTGGACCCCCAAAGCTGGAACCGTCTACAAAGTACTTTCCCGCAAGCCAGCGTGGCTGGCTGGAAATAGTCGATTGTCTAGCACTTTTGAGGGCTACATTGCCAGTTTGAAGCCCATGACTGGCACCTATCGGGTCAGTCATGAGGGGATTGGATCGGTTTGCAAGCCAAACCTTTGTGCCCGAGCATTCTGCGTCTTGAGCTTCAAAGTGTTCAATGCCGCGGGAAACTCTGGCAAGACCATCTTGGCTTGTGCCCATTGCTGGTTATGGGTGCCTAGCGGCCTAATCAGCGCAGTTGACAAGTGGGCAAGAAAATTTGCAAAATTAGACCCATTGACATTGATGTGAAGGTTCTTGGTTGATTTGTCAGAACATCAAGCTGGAATTACAATTGTGCCCGAGCATTCTGCGTCTTGAGCTTCAAAGTGTTCAATGCCGCGGGAAACTCTGGCAAGACCATCTTGGCTTGTGCCCATTGCTGGTTATGGGTGCCTAGCGGCCTAATCAGCGCAGTTGACAAGTGGACAAGAACATTTTCAAAATTAGACCCGTTGACATTGATGTGAAGGTTCTTGGTTGATTTGTCAGAACATCAAGCTGGAATTACAATTGTGCCCGAGCATTCTGCGTCTTGAGCTTCAAAGTGTTCAATGCCGCGGGAAACTCTGGCAAGACCATCTTGGCTTGTGCCCATTGCTGGTTATGGGTGCCTAGCGGCCTAATCAGCGCAGTTGACAAGTGGACAAGAAAATTTGCAAAATTAGACCCGTTGACATTGATGTGAAGGTTCTTGGTTGATTTGTCAGGACATCAAGCTGGAATTACAATTGTGCCCGAGCATTCTGCGTCTTGAGCTTCAAAGTGTTCACTGCCGCGGGAAACTCTGGCAAGCCCATCTTGGCTTGTGCCCATTGTTGGTTATGGGGGCCTAGCGGCCTAATCAGCGCAGTTGACAAGTGGACAAGAAAATTTTCAAAATTAGTCCCATTGACATTGATGTGAAGGTTCTTGGTTGATTTGTCAGGACATCAAGCTGGAATTCCAATTGTGCCCGAGCATTCCGCGTCTTGAGCTTCAAAGTGTTCACTGCCGCGGGAAACTCTGGCAAGCCCATCTTGGCTTGTGCCCATTGTTGGTTATGGGGGCCTAGCGGCCTAATCAGCGCAGTTGACAAGTGGACAAGAAAATTTTCAAAATTAGTCCCATTGACATTGATGTGAAGGTTCTTGGTTGATTTGTCAGGACATCAAGCTGGAATTCCAATTGTGCCCGAGCATTCCGCGTCTTGAGCTTCAAAGTGTTCACTGCCGCGGGAAACTCTGGCAAGCCCATCTTGGCTTGTGCCCATTGTTGGTTATGGGGGCCTAGCGGCCTAATCAGCGCAGTTGACAAGTGGACAAGAAAATTTTCAAAATTAGTCCCATTGACATTGATGTGAAGGTTCTTGGTTGATTTGTCAGGACATCAAGCTGGAATTCCAATTGTGCCCGAGCATTCCGCGTCTTGAGCTTCAAAGTGTTCACTGCCGCGGGAAACTCTGGCAAGCCCATCTTGGCTTGTGCCCATTGTTGGTTATGGGGGCCTAGCGGCCTAATCAGCGCAGTTGACAAGTGGACAAGAAAATTTTCAAAATTAGTCCCATTGACATTGATGTGAAGGTTCTTGGTTGATTTGTCAGGACATCAAGCTGGAATTCCAATTGTGCCCGAGCATTCCGCGTCTTGAGCTTCAAAGTGTTCACTGCCGCGGGAAACTCTGGCAAGACCATCTTGGCTTGTGCCCATTGCTGGCTGTTAGTGTGCTTCACACAGTCAACATTTGGTTATAAACTATCGGAACAACATCAATAAGTCCTTATTTGATCCACGGTTCCCAACTCCTCTTTTGTTTGTGGTCATATCGTGTCACGCATCCTTTAGCCTTTATCATTCATTCTCGGATTTGTTTTTATTTGACCCTGCTCCCAATCATAGCCAACAGCACAATCTTTATGACCAGGAAGAACTTTGTAATAGGCCCCTCTCGGACCCTACCTGGTTCATGTTTGGCAAGTTCATCCATTTGCAATTTCTATAATTTGCGTGCATGTAGTCACATGGGTCCCCACATGTTCATACAATTTCATACGTACAAACATATCATGTTGCCAAAATCCAGCTGGTAGGGTATCACGATTGTGTTCTATGATTGAGGCTCCGTTAGTCATTTATTCATTTCCGTGGATTCACTAAACCCAACGTGTGCAAGATCGTTGAACAACAAATCCAAACACATCTTTCGGCAATGACATGCTCGTAGAAATGGAAGACAGGCAGAGATACATTAACACATATACTGTTCCCAGACAAAAACAATCCTACTCCAGGGGGTGGGGACCAATATTTGGATTTGCTGGTTCCCAATAGATTCTGAAAAGGGAAACAATCGAAAACAAATAAGAACACCAAATAAATCTGGAATGTGCGGAATTTGGAGTCTTCATCATTGAAGAATACCTCTCCTAGATTCGATTACAGGGTCCGGGGTGATAGTCCGAGCATTTCTCCTTCACCACAACCCCAGACGCTGCTCTGAGAGTAGAGATGTGTAAAGCTTCTCGTGTTAGATATTGAATTTTCTGACGTTTCATACCATCCATCATCCATATACAATTGATTGAGAAAAGGTTGGTTCTTCAATTTGAGATATGAGAGGTGTCATATCTCATGCACCAACATCATCCAACAGGCAACAGGCATTGAACCATGAACAGTGCCACAGCCCGCATGGCCGATTCCTGGATGCTTCAACTGGGGCCTACTGGTGAGATGATGCCGCCTAACTTATACCTAAATCACTAGCTATGTACTGTATAGATCATTTGGGGAATCAATTGGAGAATCATTTGGGGATATCTGTTCTGATTGGATGCTTCCAACAACCAACCATCGTGTCATGGGTCCTGGCCTGTCCTGCTGCAGCCACTCGCAGTTTTTCAGGCTTTGGCGAAGCGAGGCCTCGCATGCAAGAAGGCAGCGGCATCGCAAGAAATCATCCGCCACTGATCAACATGAATCAAACATCAGCATGCACCATCATCAACAGTTGTTTGCTGTTGATACCGTGAACTGCAGTAAGATTGATCAATCATTGAGAGTATCAACCTCGTATTTTGGCTAGCATGATTTGTGAACCTGCTGAAACCATCGAAATTGCGCTTGGTCGAATGTCGATTTCGACCACTGTCCACTGTCAACCATCATCATCATCATCATCATCATCATCATCATCATCATCATCATCATCATCTCAACCATAGACCGTTGGCAAAGCTGTTGGTTGTATGGCTATAGAGCCTCTTTGGGCTTGGAACCATCCGATGGAGTGCCTCTTTCAGAGATCTTTGGCCAAGGTAGGTCCGACCAACCCCGGGTGCCCTGGGCATCGGTGGGGATGAGCACACTTCGCTTCATATCTGCTGATTTGCTGGGTCATCACGTTGCTTTCTCAATGCGATTTTGCTTCGTGGTCTCTGTGGATGTTAAAGATGATGACGATGATCATAACATATCATAACTTTGGATAGTGTTCACGAAACACCATTGCTATGGACAATCCTAGTGAGTCTATCCACTGCTTCGTCATCGTTGTTGATGAAATTATGTTGGTGAATCTGAAATTAAAGGAGGATTATCTGCTTGTAGAGTCCGTGTGCGGATTTACCACAGCATGCATGATTAACTTTCTTTCTATGACTCTTGTTGGACTAGTCCATTCTTTCTATCATTCTTATTGGTTCGACCAGCTATGATCAGCACAAACATCTACCACTTCTCAGCAACTTCAGCAACTTTGCTACCAGGTTTGCAGCTTCAGGTCATGATGAACCACTCGTTGTTTCAACCCTGGCTGCACCGGCGAAGATGGAACGGTGGCGCAGGTCAGTCGCCGAGACATTGCGCACGTCGTAGCCACGAAACAGGTGCATGGAACAGTGAAGCGGGGAGTGACAAGCAGGGGAGCATGGGGATATCTGGTGATGATATGTGATGATATGTTGAGTATTCATGGTAATGATATGGACTAATTACAGTATCTCAACAAAAAGGCACACACTTCGACTTTTAGTTTAGTGTGTTTTGTATTTTTAGTATCTACAAGTCACCAAGTAAAGAAGCACTGTTCGAAAGGTGTATCCTTTGAAAAAAAAGTCAACAGAAAGGCTTGTTGTGAGCGCGGAAAAATAATTCGTTGAAGAGATAACACCACAAAATCATTTACAATCCTATGATTGTTACCTATTTTCCTTGCGCTCACAAGAGCCCATTTAAACAAGAAGGTACTCAAGATTTATACCACCCAATACTTACCCAAAAGGAAATAGATTCTAGCCAATCTGCTGTTTGTTTGACTTCATGCATCTGGATTAATCTGGATTAATCCCGGGACCACCAGAAAACCAAAAACAGTCATATGGTCTCAAATCTGGGCTTCCGGCACAATTTAGACATGTACCTATTGTAGTGTTTATAATCATCGGTGCTGTCTCAGCAAGAATGATGATGTTTGCATGGTTTGCGGGCAGCACCATTCATGCACACATGCACTAGGCCTGGATTCTCAAACTGCGTAGCGGCAATGGCTACCCCAGGACTTCCAACCCCAAGCACTGCCATGACCACGAGCAGGATGGAGCTACAACGGTTTCTGCTACGATGATTTTTGCGCATCAGGTGCAGCAGACGCTGTTCGATTACCCAGATACTCTATGTAAGCAGCAGCATAGTCTGTTTACCTACATTTGGATCATTGTATAGGCAAATGTTGTAAATAATTGTAAATATACCATATGTAAAGCATCTGGATTAGGTGATTGGATGGGTGGCCCTTTGCCATCTGCCCCATGATTTCCGGAACCGCAGAGAGGAAATTTTGTTGGATGGGTCTAGACCTATGAAAAACTGATCAGGAGGCAGTGGTTATTGTTCATGTCCCTTACTCACAATAAGAGTGACTATTCACGGCTGTGGCAGCAAATCATATTGTACCGGTCGTATCAATGAGCACCGTGGATTCTAGAGATGATGCTGAGCATGTGCCATATTTTGGATGGAACATAATTGGTCATTTTCTGTGGTGAAGCCCGACATGCATTCACAAGAACTATGTTTACCATCATTCTTGTTAACAATCGCCGGATTCATAACTATAATGACTATGATGACATCAAAACCATCAAGATATCACGATCATGATCCTTTTCATCCTCATCCTATGTCATCCTCATCAATTTTGATTATCTTTTGATTATCCTTTCCATTGTGATCAACAAGAGGCACGTCATCCTCAGCATCCTCGGGCACGTCATGCTTCGTTCCACTCGAGGCGAAGATTCCCATCTTTGTGACTGGTGGCATCGGTGGCGTTCATCGCGGAGAATCTTGGGATGTTGCTTGGAAGTGTGGTGTCAGGTGGTCTCCTGATTGGCTGACCGTTCCTGAGTAATGACCCAAAACTAGTTGGTTGCTTAGCAACATAGGAACTTGGCTGGATTTTTTGGTACTCGCAGTTGAATTCGATGTCTGGTGGCCAAACCATGGCATCCCAATGGCAAGATCCAGATTCAACATATTTCAACCTTCAAAACCGGTTCCTTTCAACAGAATTGGATGATTAATCACGGGATATCATGGGCATTCATGGGCCTCATCTATCTCTCGATGGTTGCCGTTACTTGGCGGGGTTGGATTGTTAGACATTGATTCGCGCCCATTCCGTATGTGCGAATGTGCCAAGCCATAGGGTAACCATTGGGCCCCACCAAATAATGATCATTTTACCAGGAAACCATCGGTCAACTGGCGGTACCACTATGGCTTGGCAATGCTTGGTACATACCCATGTGGTTTTCTACCAATCGAAACGCATCATTGGAGAGTTGTGACCGTTCTAGGGACGGTCACCCAGGTTTCAGCAGACCTCACCGAACTGGGGTGCCTTGGCAGCGCAGTGTCGGTCCACCCCTGGAAACTGCTGAGTTTTCTCACCAAAACTGACCTGTTCTGGAGTGAAGGTAGCACAGGATGCACAACCCCAAAGGTGTTTGACAGTAATTACCGTAGACAACAACATCAAGAAGAAGAAGAAGAAGAAGAAGAAGAAGAAGAAGAAGAAGAAGAAGAAGGAGAAAAAAAAGGAGAAGGATTGCAGCAACAACAGCAGGATTCACCAAAATGACAACCACAAGACCTTTTTTTGCTTCTTTTGCTTTTTTAGATTTCAATCGGTTTGACAGCGTCCGACGAGACGATGAAGGATCAATCTGGATTTTTTGATGCTTCAATCCTGGCTCAACAACGACGGAGTGAGACAAAGACTTAATCATTCTGGATGAATCTGGAGTACTCTCGCTTTAAAAATCACAAAAACAAAGGAACAAGAAACACCATCAGTAGGAAACTAGTTGGATGAGTGCCATCTTCAGACTAGTCTCCCACTCGGATTTTTTCTTGTTGCATTTGAAGCCATCTTGGCAAGGTGTGCTTGAGAACCTAAAAGGTCAGATGCATCCAGTGGTAGTGCTCACTACACCGTTTGCCGTTCAATGATTTCGTTGTGGCTAGAACAGAACCGCCGTTTTTCTTTGGGGATCCGCAAAAAGTTTGCTCGCGCATCCTTCAGGCTAGACGGGGGGAATAATTGCGCAAAATGGGAACTGGCTAATAGTTTCCGATCAACAATGTATAGTTTACAAGTATGAATCTCCTCTTAATCCCCCGCAAACCAACATGTAAGCACAGATTCTCAAGCTTATTTCACCACTGTACTTCGTTTTTTCATAGTTCAAAACATGTTCACCTTGTTCTTAATCACCACAATCAACCATGAACCACCATTGACCAAGGTGCAAAATAGGGTGGTTAAGATGGTCACCCCTGTTCTCACGCAGGCGCACGGCTGTGTGTGTGGTGTGCGCTGGCGCCAAGAGCATCTTGGATCTGCCAAGGACAGTGGCGAGCCGGTGCTGGTGCAGCCACCATGCCGTGGTCAACGATGATTGGTACGGTAACTTAGGGAATCCAGGATGATCAATGGTGGTTACTGATCCCGGATGACATTTCTTCTAAGGCTTTGCGTAAACCCAATCTTTGCCAGTAAGCTTTTGAGGCTTTGTAACATGTTGTCCGGGGAAAACAAATTGACCGTGGTTGCGAAGCAGCTGTTTCTATAGCAATTCATACATCATTTTCTTCTGTAGAGCGCAGCTGCACCGCCTTGCTGCACCATTTTGTAGGCCCAGGGTTCCTTAGCTACATATTGGTAGCCCCTGACCCCAACCATGGAAATTTTGGCAGGGATGCTTCATGTTGGTTAATGATGCTTAATCGATATTCTCAAATCACGACCAGTTTATTCGCGCTTCAAGCAGCCCGATAGCGTCCACCACCAGGTTCTCTCATTGTGAGGAATGGTTGCGCTACTGATAGAGCACCTATCAAACGCGAAATGGCTGTCTCATACTACCAGTTACTAGTTGCATGCTCTAAGATGAGTCAGCCGACATACATCAGTTGAGAATCAACAACGAACTAAAGACAATTATTAGTATCTTAGCTACTTAAGTACCCATTCAATTCTTCATTCAGTACCTATTGTTCTTCTCACTTTCGCCAGTCCCAGCCATTCTTGGGGCTGCGCGATTCACAGGACCTTGGAATTCTTGGAGACGTATGGGTTCCCAGTTCCGCCGGTCGAACCCTTCACCTCGGTGGATGACTTCACATGACTTCGTTACGCAGCTGGGCCCCAAACATCCCCAAAACGTCACGCTTCATGGCGGTCTTCGGCACCACTCTGCAGATGTGTTTTTTGGCATAGCAGCTATGGAACCGCTGTCCTATAGGTACGAGATATTACTCATAGCTGCCCATCCGTGGTTGAATCAACTCCCAGCAGACCTCCAAGAAATCTCGGTGCAAGGAACCCACGGTTTGAAGATAGCTGAAAGATGCTGAAATTCTCCGCAGAAGAACATGAAGGCATCAGCGACCTATGTCTGGCCTGGAAAGCCTGGTTAGTTTGATTAGCAGTATTTGTAGATATTTGTAGTTTTCATATGTCCTAAGTAGTCTTCATACTAATATTGTTTTTCATATGTCTTCTTGAAAGTAAAGCAGTATAGGCGCACTTTTTTAATGTGAAGGCTCATGTTGGTGTACCACCAGTCATGGCCAGTCGTTGCAGTTGCGGCGTTGAAACAGGCAAGGCGTTTGCGTCAGGTCCCTAGGGGTGGGCCCACACGAGTGTGGACAGCGGCTAGGAGTCATAGAAACTGAAGATTTCGAATGGTGAGCCTGGTGGTTTTGATGATTATTCATGGTTGACCTAGGGGTTAACGATAGTCAAACTAGTGGTTGGACTAGTGATTAGGTTGATGATTCATCGATTGAATTGATGGTTCATGGTGCTGTTGAACAGCGCTTTCCCCCGCTTCCTCATGGACTCCCCTTTGACGTTAGAAAATGTTGGAAATCGCTGGGTAACGACTGGGTACACCACTATCACCTGGTTGCTGATTTGATGTTGCTACCAGGTATGAACAGCTTGAGCCAAACAATCTTGGGGGACATAACCTGGTTGATGGTTTGAAATCGGGTTGGTTTACCAATATTCTTTATATGGGTTGAAACTACAGGCCAGATATGTGGCAAAGTGGAAGGATCGAGTCATTTCAAGAATCTTTGAGAAAAAATATCAGTTGCCACAGCTTCCAGTTCCACTACAACGAAGTAGTGACATGTACCGAGAAGCTAGAAAAGCAAAATTACAAAGCACGACAAACAACAGTACACAAGATCTTGACAATCATCAGTCCGTGCGCCCTGATACTCATGATATTGCTGAAAGTATGTTGATTTCCAAGTGTCCGAACCATCAGATTCTTACCTTCGGGAATGCACGTTGGTTTCCAACATTTCCTGTCTTCCATTCTCCCTGCGAACACCCAAGAAATAGGATCTTGATGGATGTTGCTTCCACATTCCAAGCTACTTTGGACTCTACAATCACCCTGTGAAATTATATTTCAGGGGATAACGCAGCCAATTTTGTACCGAGTCAGACCCAAAATCCACAGTGAGAAGACTCTGAGCCGAATTGCTTGTGGATTTTAGGTGTTATGAAGCATGATGAAGCATGCAGAATTGAAAACCACAGCAGCATGCAGTGTTTTCTGACGGACGGTTCTGCTACGGTGCATCCTCCAGGTCTATCCATGAAAGTGGTATTTCCAGCTATAACCCTTGATGGATCGTATACTTGGATGTGCAGCTGGGGAAACTGGGAAATAACCAGGTTGAATGGCCTTATCAGGTGGGATATAACTATAACCCTTTTCACCTTGATTAACCAGTCACTAAGTGGGGACATACATCCAAGTATCCAGGATGCTCACGTGTGATATCTGATCGCCAGGATTGCAGCCGTCACGCCCCAAGCTAGCCTTCTCCGTGTTTGATAAGCATCACCTGTTGTACCCTCTGGTAAACCAACATGGTAATGGAAAATCCACCATTTTGGTAGGAGCACCTAGGCAAATGAACCAATCATGGTGGATTTCCCATTGCCATGTTAGTTTACCAGAGGGCACATACCTTGGCAGCTGTTGATTGATCATCTAACCATCATGCATGAAGCAGCATTAACCATCCTCATAGGACTCGTTTACCATCCTATTAAGACTCATTGACCATCTATGACGTTTGATTGACTATCTATTCGCCATGTGCAAACATGTATCAACATGTACAAGACATCTATAAGCCATCTAAGAACCATCTATACACCATCTATTGACCAAGAGGACCCAGCTCCAATGGGCACCAGTGAGGTCTGTGGCTACGGGACCAATGACTTTCCTGCCTTTTTCACGCCCGGATGCCCAAATGGGCCAGGGCCAGTACTTGATACTGGCGCTTGGACAGATGATCTTGGCTGACGATGCTTCCCTCTCGTTTCATGTTGCTTAAGGGTTGTTCAGGGTTAATTAAACATGATACTGATTTGGCAATGGTTGATGAGACCACATTGAGTTGACGTTGGTGAATGGTTGATGCGGAAAACTGGTCGATCCTCACCATCGGCAGAGAGTGGTTCTTCAAGGAAAAGTGGTTTTGTGGCACCGGGCAATCCGAAGAGCTTTGGTTCTCTAGTTGTTGGTAGGTCTCCCTGACTGGTGAAGTTTTAAAACCTACAGTTATACAATATATTTGTGCAAAAAGTATCTCTTAGTGATGAGTATATTCTGCTAAGATAACTCTATGGTTTAGTAGATTATCTAAGGACACTAATTATGTATTAGCATAACAGATTACAATCATATTCTAAGGGATGAGCGCCCTCCACGACTGACTATTGCTGTATCAAAAGATCATTCTAGTATTTCAACGAGGATCCAAAAGGCAGGAGTGGTCAAAATCGGAGGTGCGTATATCCAAAATCATCATATTTTCAGAGATAAGCAAGTGATGAAAATTCGGAAACTGTCGACCATGCTTGGATGATCATTCCTTTATATGTTTCCTTGGCACCTTTGAGCAACAAGAATGAGTGCGACGATAGATCTTGGCAAACCATGGATGGACCAAATAGATTCATGGCTGATGCTGTTTCTACAAGGGGTGTTGGGCAATCCCATCCTCGACATTCGGACTTCTGCACATCAAGAGCATTCGACCAGCAGAGCTGGTTTACCACTGGATTTTGCATAAGTTACTTCTGGTTTGCTCCGTGGGGATGTGTGTATCGACAGGCTCACAAGTGATAAACGTCATTGAAACAATGGGATATCCGGGATACTGTATGGGATCCTCAATGTTTATCGCTGGAACTCTTGGATTTTTATGGATTTTTTACATATCTAAAAACATCAGATATTTTAGATATGTAACAAAAAATTATCTCACCATTGGACACGGGATCCACTGTGTCGTTGGCCGGTGCGGCTGGGATGCGAACTCACCGCGACCAACGGACCAGGCCGAGAAGCGGTTTGCCCACCTCTTGCCGTGCCTCGGAGCCGAAGCGGTTTGCCGAGCCCAAGCACCCAACCATGTCATCAACGCATGGCAGGATGCTATGGCTATGTATAGCTATGGCTATAGCTATGGCTATAGCTATGTACATAGCTATGTAAATAGCTATGTCTAACTGTATATGGCTAAAGTAAGAGCGAATTGAATGGCTAAGTTATGGCTACTTGTTCATTAGCCACTCATGATCTATAGCTAATTGATAAGGTAAATTCAGGGCAAAGCAGGACCGAACAAGTATATGTTACGTGTCACTGATTGGTGTTCGTCAGTTACAATCAAGCTGGGACGCACAGGGTCCTTCAACATGACTATGGATCAAACCAAGTGAGACATTTTCAGCGCCGTCATTTTGTGGTATTGTGATGCTTACTGTGGGGACATATTCAACAAACAACGCGAACGTATGCTGTATATGGTCAGCCGGCCATGAGGTTTAAACTTTATTGGATTGTTCTCTCCTAACATGGGATCGACATTGATTTGGTCACACCAATATCAGGGCACCTGATAAAGAAACCTTGTGCGAGTGTGACAGATTGAATGGTCCATATATTTGTTATAGGTTGTTTTCAAACGGTTATCCAAGGTTCTCAAAGCAAGATGTGGCTGTTTCACCCTGCAGAAGTAGAGATTTTAGACTAAACAGCTGTTGATTAAGCGCGATGTACAACCTGCTTACAATCCAGATGTGAGGGGAGATCCATCACGGCGCTAAACCCTTGTTAGAATGCACAGCTTCGGTTGCTTAGGTTGGATGGTTGATTGTTGTAGATCAGCTGATACTGATACATGTGGGGTTGAAGGCATGGAATCGCCCGAGGGCTAAATGGTAAGGAATGATGGTGAATAGTGGGGGTCATGGTGAACAGTTGCTTTGTCCGCAATTTATGGTCAACCAGTTATTGTTTGGTTTATTATATTTGATCATAGTCGGTCGTGTAAAGGGTGAGTATGGTTTCCCACAGCTGAGAATTGTTCCTGATGCTGAATCATATTTGCTGAATGGTTGTCAGTGGCAGATTATGGTTTGGTTTGGTTGATAGTGGTTGATGAGCTACAGGAAATAATATGGAAAATACATGGAAATATATGGACATGTGTATTTTACTGGTTGGTAACGATTGACTCCAGAGTTTCATGACACATAAGCGTGGCACAGTCTGCCATTGCTGCAGAGGGTGCTGTGACATGAATGATCAACAATCATAGCAAGGTTGTATCCATAAATGACGATACCTGGCATCTACAAGTTATAATGTCTAGTGAGATAAGCACAAATTTCATCCAATTTCAGCGGTACCGCCATTTTGGGACAAACTATGACAAACCAAAAATACGTGTATATGCTTATGCACGTATGTTGTGTATATATATATATATACTGTTTACATCAACAGCCACGATTGGTTCCATGGAAAATGATCCGAATCGTTTCTTGATTTGTTGCTCGAGTCACAGTGGCGACACTCAGCTCAGAGGGGTGAGCCACGACATGCGGAAAACCCAGCGGAGTGTTGATGTTGTGAGTGTTGTCTTATCGTTGTTGACATGTCGTATCCTCAAAACACTGTGGTCACAATCCTGTCTATGATGTGATTGGTTGCACAGTCGTGTTTTTGATGTGATACTGTATGTGAATATATTTGTGTAAATTAAATCAAATGAATACATCTTGATACCTATCCGATCCTATCCACATTCCGTGACGGGGCACCAAAAAAACGACGGCGTACCTGCAAGGTGTCGATGGGCCAGCTGAGGCGAGGACAGGGTATCAATGCACAGATGTATCTTCCAATATTAAAACGTGAGAACTTGACCGATATAGACAATCACATCGGTATGTTGATCATGGAATCCTTCATAACTCATTTAAAATCAGATGAACAATCATACATATTGAATCATATTGATCTGATTTATTTTTTACGTGTAAAAATTAGATGAAAAATATTGAAGAATCATACATGTATCCCTATGAATAAAGGTGGATCAATGGTTATCTGGTTAATTCCCCATGTTGATTGTTAACAACAAATCCCTATGTTGTTTTCCCATCTATTTTCATGTTGATCCCTATATGTTATCATACATGTTGATCATACATTCGTATCCCTTTGTTCATTCCCCTGGCCTCAGTATGATGCAGGCGGCCGAGTTGTTGCACCGTCAGCTGCAGATCCAATTGAACTCGGTGGGGTCCATAGCTGCTCCACGGTCCCTTCCGGGTGCGTTCCGGTTGCGTCCCGGGTTCGGAATTTGTGGACTCTTATTAGGTCAATTAAGTCAATTAAGAGATATTGTAGTTCTTATTAGGTCAATTATGGATAACATGGTTGGCACTAAAAATGGTTGACACTACCATAATTGTGGTTGACACTGGTTTATAATGGACAATCGTTGGGGACAACCAGCAATGATGGTTGATGATGGCGGTATATGGCCCGAGAATCGACGGTAAGGCCCTACAATTCCGAGTGCTGACATATAAAACCAGCACCAAAGCTGAATTTATTTGAATATTGTAATGTCTTGCAACGTTTACAATATTGTATAGTTGCCCTGGTTTCTAGAATCAGATTGAATATTGTTATGTTTATAAGACCATCAATCGGATTCCAGAAACCATGGCAGCCTAAACCCTGTTGGAGAATGATCCTGGTCACCAACCAGGGCTTCGCCACTGTACCACAATTTTAAGATATCCTGGTCGCATGAGCTGAAGGTAAGATATGGTAAAATCACCCTAAAATACTGGGGCTATCCAGATAGCCTGCGACGAAACGAGCTGATGGTATCCATGGTATCAAATTTGAATATCACCAGTCGTCGCGACACCACTGGGATGCTAGCAGCATCGCAGAAACCACCGGGATTCCAGCACCATCAGAGCCTCACGGACTGCAGTTTCACCAGCTGAGCTGTGATACTTCAACCGCTGAGCTAACTGCGATAGCTTCCACCAACGCGCGCAGCGGGATGTTGACAGCGGAGCCAAGCAGCTCATGGGACATTGGAACTGTGCTGGAGATCCAATGGCATCCCAGGGTCAATTTTCTGGGCTTGAGATCATTTCAAGGGGTTCTGCATCCAGTGACTCCAGTGATTTTTAAGTGGATTCTTCATCCAATGGTCAATATCCAGTGATTGGGGTCAATCCCTTTTCTGGGGTCAGCATCATTTCAAGGCATTTCAAAGGGTTTCTAGATCCAGTGCTTCATAAAAAGTTTATATTCGTCGTCAGAAACGCTGGTGGGAGGAACCCAAGAAAAAGATGGTTTCCATCACCAGTTGGGATGTAAGTGGATGTAAGTCCGTGTAAGTAGCACCAGTTGGTTGAAAACGTAAGAAGGCATTGAACGAGGTCAAGCCATCATTTTACCAATTGCTGGTTGTTAACATGGTCACGAGGTTGTTAATGACGTTTCCCTATCATTTTACCAATTACTGGTGGCATTGAACGTCGCTGAGGGGATGGTTCTGGGCGTGCCCGTGCCTGAAGACTTGGCGGCAGAAGGGCACTTGGTGGAAGAGGCTACGAGGTGCGAACCAACGGTGGCATGGGGGATGGGTCGCCAGTCACTGATTGCGTGGTGGCGTTTGTTATGTGGGATGGCAGGTGAGTGGAGATACAGTGGTTAGCAGTGGTTAGAGCTTTTGGAAAAACGTTTAAGATTTGAAGATACACCTTTTGTCCGGTGAATTACGTTTCTGATTTGCACCAAAGGATCTGACGCTTGAAGGATTTTACTTTCGTTACAGAGGTGTCCCTCTGGATGCAAGAATGACGCCTGCACAGTTTCTACGAATCCACTGCTTCACACCCCATGCATCCATGTTCCAGAAATAGGAAAGATATCATCCTGATGAATGGCAATGTGAGGTTGCCGATCCTCATGGGAGAGTTCTCATTTGAACATATGCATCAATACATCTCTTTAGAAATTAACTTTTGGACACCTCTATACAGCCCAGGTGCATCAATAGGTTGCCTTGCAGGATCTTAGTCCCCTAGAAGTGAAGCAATCACGTCATATCCTGTCAGAGGCTGGAGGTTTTGGTGGGTGTTGTGGTATAGACCCGCGATCATGGCCAGAACAATTAATGATCCTATCAATCCTATCCTTTCAGGTCATATTGTTTTCATGTCCCATCCTTGATCATCACTAGTCCCATTCCCCACTCGTGAAGTACCCTTTTGGTCAGGAGAAGAGCTCCAACCAAGCCAACCTTACATCCATGAGTGTTTGCTCAGATGGTAGCACCTCGAAAAAGATGATAACAAACATATCATTTCAAAAAGGAAACCGCAAAATACATTAATAATTGCTGGTTGGACCAGCAAGTGCTCTCCAGCCTGTGAAATGGATCATCGAAATGCTGAGGAGTATTGTTAACGGAAATTGGTTTCAGCAAAACAGTCAGAGATGTTTGTAGGTGGCCATACGGTATGGCAAGAGCTCAACAGCGCCTTCATCAAATCACCAAGTTTGGTTGCTTCGTGCTGCTGTTGTTGATCCAGATCCCATGCTTCGGGCTTGTTGCATAGCTTCCACGCTTGGCCGGACGACCACCCCAACATGACGAGAGGAAAGCGGTTGACGAGAGCATGCAGCAAGGCATCAAAGGCAATGAGGTCCCTTGGACCATGGGAGACCCACCGCTGATCCTGCGGGGAACTGCTGCGGTACTGCTGTGCATCCTCCATGTTGATCAGAGTTGATCGGGCTCAATCAAAGAAGATTCCTGGTGCTTCATGATTAATGATGGGTCGCCGTGTTGCTGATTGCTAGTCATGTTTGTTCAATAATGGTAAATTCATGATAGATAGTACTTGATAGTACTACTTACTACTTATATAGTTTGTGTAATTATTGATGTGTTTTTGTTTAACGATTGATGATTGTTTGACAAGCATCTATTCTCATCATTGATGCTTCAGTTCCTCACCCCATTTGGATCTCAAGCTAAGGACCCCAAGGGTGGCTGTTCCGGTGAACCGCGGTTGATATCAATGGTGGTTTTTTATGCGGTGAAGACATGGTTAAGAATGGTGGTTAGCTATGTTTCGAGTCAGCAGGTTAGTGGTTACTGGCTAATGTTCACTGATTCGTTTTGAGCTGATTGGCATTGATCCTAGGCATATGTTTTAAAGCCTCAACTCAAAGCTTTTTGTTTGGGTTTGTGAGAATTGTTGATGGTGATATGTGTACAGAGCATCCTTGCACGGAGTTGTGCAGATGCAGAACTGCATTCATATGGCAATGTTGTGTCTACTAAATAGATATGTATACATTGCATTATATCGCCACAGCTTCAATCATCAAGCGACAATGTAACAATCAGATCAATCAGTGTTTCTGCTAAAAATGATTAGTTCAAGCCAAAAATAGTTCAAATTTCCGTGACTCAACAGACTCAACAGACTGCGACAGTAGATCATCTGATAATTCTTGGCGCATCTCCATCGCTGTTGATCAACTGCCACCAGCAGCTTCAGCAGCAGCGAGGTGACGCCTTTTTTGCTGAAGCGCATTAACGAGCTCACCGGTGGAGAGCACCTCGACAGAGCAGCTGGTAGCAGCTGGAAGCAGCTGGTGGCTGAAGCACTTAAGGTGACACCAGCGGTGGCTGAAGCACTTAAGGTGACACCAGCTGGTGGACTATGCAATACAATGCAATATATATATACACACATATTTTTAGATTTGTAGTTTTTGTAATATATAATATCTTTGTATTTATAGTTATGTTGAATAATATTATCCATATTCATGAAATATATGAAGTATATACAAATGAATTACCACAATGTTGTATGAGGAGATTCATAGATACAAATTACCTGGTTGGAATTCTGACACTTGGAAGGTCCCAAGCCATTGGTTGTTTCAAGGTCGTTTCAAGCCATGGGGCACCACAAGGTCACTTCGGGCGAACATCGCCTTGATCAAACACAACGCGGAGGCGCTGAGCCATCAATGAGTGGCTTCAGTGGTACACGGAACCTGCATGTGGCAGAGCCAAAGTTGTGTCAATCTGGATGTCCATTCTTGTTTGTTTCTATCAGTACATTCGCAGCCATGCACACATTCGTCCTTTTTAAGATCAAGCATAATGATTAGTGGATTGACCTTTGCCTTTGCCGAATATGGGCCCTTCATCCTCACAATTCAATGTCGCAGCCCTAATGGGATACGTAGAAACAACGAGCATAGATTTCCGAGGTTTAACAGTCAAATGATTAGGTTGTTTCTAATCATTCTAATAACCTTTCATCTTGTTAATGACTGGTATGAATAGAAACAACTAACGATCCCATTAGATTCATGTTTTTATCATCTAATTCGAATAGTATTATCCTCTAATTGATGTTTTTTTTATGGCTTTTGGATGGTTATCAACCATGGTTATCATCGAATTACCAGCCATGATCATCCAGTCATCAACCGACCTTCTTGGGATGGCTGGCACCCCATGGGATGGCTGGCACCCCACGTCGCATGATGTCACCATCTCTGCCAGGTTGGCGCGCTGCTGGCCGTGGAGTTATCGAAGCTGCGATCCTCAAAGCTTTGACGAAAAGGGCGCGGACCGGGGTCAGCGCGGGTGATCTGATTGATGGTTGAGAATGGTTAATGAATGATGAGTTGGTGGTGGACATAGAGGTTAATGAATGATGAGTTGGTGGTGGACATAGAGGTTAATGATTGATGAGTTGATGGTGGACATAGAGGTTAATGAATGATGAGTTGGTGGTGGAGATAGAGGTTAATGATTGATGAGTTGGTGGTGAATATAGAGAACGGTTAGTGAATGATGAGTTGATGGTGGACATAGAGGTTAATGATTGATGAGTTGGTGGTGGACATAGAAGTTAATGAATGATGAGTTGGTGGTGGACATAGAGGTTGATGAATGATGAGTTGGTGGTGGACATAGAGGTTAATAAATGATGAGTTGGTGGTGGACATAGAGGTTAATGATTGATGAGTTGGTGGTGAATATAGAGAACGGTTAATGATTGATGAGTTCATGGTGAATATAGAGAACGGTTAATGATTGATGAGTTCATGGTGAATATAGAGAACGGTTAATGATTGATGAGTTCATGGTGAATATAGAGAACGGTTAATGATTGATGAGTTCATGGTGAATATAGAGAACGGTTAATGATTGATGAGTTCATGGTGAATATAGAGAACGGTTAATGATTGATGAGTTCATGGTGAATATAGAGAACGGTTAATGATTGATGAGTTCATGGTGAATATAGAGAACGGTTAATGATTGATGAGTTCATGGTGAATATAGAGAACGGTTAATGATTGATGAGTTCATGGTGAATATAGAGAACGGTTAATGATTGATGAGTTCATGGTGAATATAGAGAACGGTTAATGATTGATGAGTTCATGGTGAATATAGAGAACGGTTAATGATTGATGAGTTCATGGTGAATATAGAGAACGGTTAATGATTGATGAGTTCATGGTGAATATAGAGAACGGTTAATGATTGATGAGTTCATGGTGAATATAGAGAACGGTTAATGATTGATGAGTTCATGGTGAATATAGAGAACGGTTAATGATTGATGAGTTCATGGTGAATATAGAGAACGGTTAATGATTGATGAGTTCATGGTGAATATAGAGAACGGTTAATGATTGATGAGTTCATGGTGAATATAGAGAACGGTTAATGATTGATGAGTTCATGGTGAATATAGAGAACGGTTAATGATTGATGAGTTCATGGTGAATATAGAGAACGGTTAATGATTGATGAGTTCATGGTGAATATAGAGAACGGTTAATGATTGATGAGTTCATGGTGAATATAGAGAACGGTTAATGATTGATGAGTTCATGGTGAATATAGAGAACGGTTAATGATTGATGAGTTCATGGTGAATATAGAGAACGGTTAATGAATGATGAGTTGATGGTGGATATAGAGGTGAATGATTGATGAGTTGATGGTGAATATAGAGAACGGTTAATGATTGATGAGTTCATGGTGAATATAGAGAACGGTTAGTGATTGATGAGTTGATGGTGGAGATAGAGGTTAATGATTGATGAGTTGGTGGTGAATATAGAGAACGGTTAATGAATGATGAGTTGATGGTGGATATAGAGGTGAATGATTGATGAGTTGATGGTGGACATAGAGGTTAATGATTGATGAGTTGGTGGTGGAGATAGAGGTTAATGATTGATGAGTTGATGGTGAATATAGAGAACGGTTAATGATTGATGAGTTGATGGTGGAGATAGAGGTTAATGATTGATGAATTGCTGAATTGATGGTTCATTGAGAATGGTTGATTCAGAATTATCATGGATGAACAGTTTGGTTCATGGTTTCATTGAGAATGGTCAATTCATGACTGGTTGGTGGTTTGATTGACATGTGTGATTTTCCCAACTGTATCAAAAGATGGTTCGTCGGTTGACTAACATTTTTCATAGGGGTTGAACACACCAACCAGATAATGATGAATGGATGATTATTTGCGCTTGATTTGTTGTCAACAATTGGCTTTTGGTTGATCATTGATTGTCATTGGTTTTCAATATAATTATTATATAATACTCTTGAATGGCTAATTCGCCATTAATACCTGATTAGAAATCACCTATCAATCTGGTTAACCCAGAACGGTGCTTACTTGTTTCACCTTGTCTACCTGATTCTTATTGTTTGATATTGTTTGTGTAATCTCTGGAAGCGTTAAGTCTACAATGAGGAGTTGTGGCGTGTGCGGAAGGCATCAACGCCACGACTGTTCCAGTGCTCCTGCACAAGTCCCTGGCCGAAGTTGTGCACCTTGAATCACCTTGTGGGGATCAGAATCCTTGATGGCTGCAGGTTCGGGCTCAAAGAATTAGCCAAGAAAACTCTAGCCAGAAGGGCTGCGTGATGCCAAGAAATAAGAAACCTGCACATGCACACATGAAAACGTGCTTCAGTTTTGGGACTGTTTTGCCAAAGTTAGGTACTTGCCATCCAAACTAGGCTGAAACAATTTGGTTATATGGTTGCATATAACTGATGACAAACAACTAGCCAGGGGAGGTCCTTTTCATCGTGGCAGTTGGACGCAAGCATGTAGCCCGAAACAAGCGAATTAGCTTATTGGTTAAAAGCTGGTCCAAACTGTAGTTCGTCGGAGATCGAATATTCAGACTGGTACGTCAAAACTACCTTTTCAATATGGTGGTTTTCTTTAACATATGGGTAAATATGTTTGCGCGAAATGGTTGTAGCTGTTGTTGTTTGTTATCCTTTACCGCGAACCAACATCAACCAATGTGAATCCACATCCAGGATGTTTCAACCATTGGTAGTTCCTGGCGTGCAAAAGATTCAAAAGAATCCGAGCGATGGCCATATATCGCATCCTTTGCAGAACACAAATTCCTTTCACGTTTGATGTTAAGCTTAAAAAAAAGGAAAAATGAATGTTAAGCCACCAAGCTACCGTCTACCGTCTTCGAGCACGGTACGAGTCGCCATTCTTGGCCGCATCAACCACCGCCCCGCCATGGCCTCACGAATGGTGCGCCCTGCTCAGTGCGGTGGATCCACCGCATCGATGAAGTACACATAGGGCGATTGAACATGTTTAAATGCTCCTAGAATTGATCTGATGACTTGACTCATGAGTGCATTGAATGGTTGATGAACTATATTGAACTGTTTGACCTTTTTTTAACTCTGAAACATTGATCAACGGTTTAAGAATAGTTCCTAGGCTTTCCAGAGCATAGAGTGTGTTGCACATCATGTTGACGATCCTTCGTCAACTTGTCAGGTATTCTCAAACACCACCAGCACTTTTCAAGGGCGTATTAAAAAAAACATTGCTGCCAGCAGTTTCGGGGTTGCTTGATCAGCAATCCCCCAACAGTAGTTTCAAACGGATGAAAACTGATACGGGTTTGTCTGGAATAATGGATAACTGGATAGCACTTCCCAAAACAAGTCGTAGTCATAGTCGTTTGCAGGCTTGGAAAAAATATCATACCTTCAACTCACAAAGAGTCTCATGATGTCTCATTCTACACGTTTGATTTTTTTAATGTATAGAGAGGGTATACTATGTCTCTACATCTATACGTTTGCATCACAGCCCCATCTATACGATCCTTTGTTTGCATTTGGCTTGATAGGTCATGAATGCACATCATTTACCAAGTGAAAACAAGCTTGATTGTTATGACGTGCTATGTATGCTTTGTGATCAGATTAAATATATGCATATTTGATTATATTTGAATGTACGCCGAAATCTGTCCATTTTTTGTCTATCTATATTTACATACATGTATACATGTATCTGTATATGTAGCATATACATTTGTTCGTTTTACATGCACGAACATGTACATGTATGCATATGCAGGTGCCTAGTTGTTGGCCGCGGCATATGGGCATAGTGGCTGTGGTGTTCATTTCTCGACCACAAATCAGCTCAGTTGTTGGAATGTTTATTGACATGTTGTGCTTACCCAGGATCCATCGTTTCTTCATGGGCTTTATTGATCACACACATTTTATTTATTAGCAATCAACGGATCAATGATTTATTCATCACTTATTTGTCGGATCATAGCTCTACTGACAAATCTTCTGCTCAACCAATGGCAACCAACCCCTCTTTATTACAATCTTTGAGTATCAACAAGTCATGAAGAGAGCATTGGTTGGTTAACGGAGCCTTGAACCTGGTTCTTACAGAAGCAACTGCTTTCGGCTTTCTGGTCATCAGGGAAGCTGTGCATGGATTCACAGGCCAATCCAGGCCGTAGCCACGGCATTTCTCGCAACCAGGATGGTCGCAGTGTCAAAATCCACCAATCGGATGGTTTAGAAATTTAGCTGATCATACATCCATCACTTACCAGGGGATTTATCACTGTGCTCCATACGTATCCTGACCAAACAGCTGGGCCCCGTTGCTGCAGACTTGACATGTTGTATTTGAGTGACGCAGATAGATTGCAGTCAAATGTCTAACTTTTGTACCATTGCAACAAGTAAGTATATACATATATCATATCTCTCTATATATATATATATATATGTAGTTTTACCTTGAATGTATGCCAATAACAACGGTTACAATCCTTTGTATAGATTCTACGTCTGTGTGTTCACGTCAAATGTGCATATGATATTCTTCATTCATCCATGCATGTACAACATCTCGATGCATGTATTCGGTCAGACATGTACGAAGATCGTTTCTGCCATGTCAACTGTGCTTGCACTGCGGCTCTGCCACCCCCCACCAGCTGGTGGGTTCACCATGCTTCACCAAGGATTCGGGATTGGAAGCCAGCATGCAGAGTCTGCCAGCTGCCAAGGTCTCAAATTGTTGATTCCAAGGCTTGGGTCCCCCAATGAACATAATCACAAAGACGTGGACTAAGTGGCATCAGGCATCACCAAGCAAGGATATGGCAACAACAAAAAGATATGACAATGTGAATACAGACTGACCATAGTAAGGGTGACTCATTGGTAACTCGTTCCGAACCCAAAGTTGATATAGTATGACTTTTGATCACATTGTTGAAGTGACAGCTGTCAGATATCAACTGTGGCTGATAACCATTTGGGTTCCATCTCGAAAGCCTTTTCGACGCTATGGGTGATACCAAGCGAGCGGAGTCGCTGGTGATGAGTTTTGCTTCAAAAGGTTGTTGTAGCACTGGTAAATCAGGAAACAAAAAAGCCACAGTAAGGGAACCAAATCGAACAATAGGATTCATGTGTTTCGTGATTTGTCGCTATTGCTTGACTGTTACTTTTTGCTTGACTGTTACTTTTTGCTTTCAGGGTTATGATTTTCACGAAGCATTTCGCGCTGAAACAATCAGAGTGAACGTTCTAAAAGCCTTCAGTAGGGTGAGATACAGTGGATATTTCAAGGATTATCAAGTCATCATTTGCTGAATTCTTTTATATAAAATAAATCAATTTGACATAGTGAATATTAAATATGCAATCAGAATCAATTCCGTAGTCATCAATTCCTTTAGGGATTGCAATATTTGAATCTCTGGGGTCGCTTTGGAGTCCAAGCTGGTGATTTGGCGATTGCAATGGGCCGATATGTAGATGTACCATGATGCACCCTTGGTTCCTAGAGTTTGGGTACCTTTCAAGATGGGAATTTACGCAGTAGTCATGTGATGTTTGGTTTGGTCTTCGCAACATGCCAGGACGACGCTCGGAGCGAGGGCGAGAGCGCAGCTTGCAGCAATGTTGGATTGTTGGGTAAGGTTGGTTCAGGTTGGTTAAGGTTGGTTGAGGTTGGTTGAGGTTGGTTCAGGTTGGTTGAGGTTGGTTGCTTGATTGGTTGCTTAGCTAAGGTTGTATTTTTTCGGTTGATTCATGGTGGTCAGTAGCCATATATAACCAACAATGGTGCAAGTAGTGGGTTTTAACCAACACGGACCAAAACATGAGGGATATACCAACTACAAATGGTTGGTTGACTACCCATGTAACCACGACCTACTGTAGCATACTGTAGCATCTTTTTTAAAACTTCAGTAAACAAGCTTACTTGATGCAAATGCATGTGGATATATGTATATATCTAATATATATATCTATATATATATATACACTGTAACTACAATGTAACAAAAATAATGGGTGTTGATTGTTCCTCGCGGGCACACTTCTTGGCACATGAAGGATTATTTTCAGCTAATGACATGGGAAGACCTTTTAAACTGTTGGCCAGTCATGACTTCATAGAACGGCCACCGGGCATTTCTGCGATCATGCACTTTCTCATTCCACAAGAGGAAGATTGATATCTTTGGTCCGCTTGAAGCTGCCAGGGTGGACTATGTGTCACATTGGAGGGTGGTAAGTACGAACAGGTTTTGTTCTCCCAGGGTTGCAGGTCGTCCTTCAGCAAGGAGTGTAGAAACATGATTTTCTTGACTGGAGCAATGTGGGTGAGCAGTGAGCATACTTCAAGGATCTTCAAGGTATGATAGTTGAGGCCAATTCAGAGCTACACTATCATGGCTACCAAGTGTGCAGGGAAACTGGTCATGGGATGTTCCGTTACAGGCCGAAATCTTGAGTGACAAGCATCACAAAAAAATCAACAGTTTTTGCTGCAATTTCATCGCACAATCAATACATTGGTGCTTGCTGCATTTCAATACCATTTTGTTCAAGAAATTCATGTATTCTTGAATGTACGCATTCAACATCTAGATTGATAGATAGATAGATAGATATAGACATGTAAGTTGGTCTTAATTTTGCGCATTCGCAGCAGCTGTTAGTGCAATAGACAATGAGGTTGCTTCGTTCAAGTGCACTCTACTGTTTCTCTTTTCAGCGACCACGTTGCGGGAATCAAGGAGACGTCGGATGAAATCAGAACGCCATGACTAGAAATGTCAAGCCAAGCCTTTCTGTTCGACAGATACTGATGTTTGCACGAACATTCCAGCTGGAACAGGCTGAAACGCTGGGTACTTTTAGTTTATACACAAGGATTGTTATTTTGCAAAGGTTTTCAAGGGATCCAACGATTCGATCCCTTGCAGCTTATGATGATCAACTGTTTAGGGATCAAAAACGTACTGGGTGAGCCATTATTTCTTGGCGCTCCAAGCGTTTGTCCAGTTCAATGGTGGTAGCCTCTCTTAAACTGACATGGCTGGCTGGAAAATCCACCAGTTCAATGGATTTTTTCCCAAGATTTTCCGAACAAAATGCTGGATTTTCCATTGCCATGTTAGATCACCATAGGGTATATACTAGCGAGTTGTTCATAGCCACGATCATTTGGGTCAATCACCAGTTGCTATTGAGTTGACGTCATGAGCCACCATTTTGCCTAGGGCACTGCCGAGCCATCTTTCTGAGGAGTGTTTTCGGGTTAACTGCCTGTTGGTTGAGAGGCCATGATCCTTTCTGATGCGATGCCATGATGTAATCCCCACTTTGCAACTCCCCAAAGATGATGGTTTCCCTATGAAAAAACATGATTTGGGATCGGTTTGACCTCATTATTGGACACTAACACACAACAAAAGAACGGTTGTCATGGGTTATTGGAGATCAGTGTCAACCATTCGGGGCTTTGAAAGTCAGAGACGTCCCAGTCTAAGCGAGGCTGTGGTGCATTGCGCGTGTGTAGATGCATGTGGAATTGTATTTGCATAAATGTATATCTATATTATGTATGCGTATACTTTCATTTATATGCTTAGGTCTTCATGCATGTTCTAGATGCATGCTTTGTATTATACTACAAATGTTGAAATGATATCCTAAATTCGCCCAGGAAGTTACCATAGATCTAACCCTACAGCTGTGGCCCTAGTTGTGGTCATTGCTCCTAGTTCCTTCACATGTTCAACAGATTTTGAACACAGTCATAAGCCCCGTAGATACTGCCTGAAGTCCTATTTGATCGTCTTGAAGAGAGGAACTAGTAGTATATAATATTTACATATGTTTATATACATTGTTAGTGTATGTATCGGTATATAGGTATATTAGGCAATATGATATAAACCATACAAGTAGTGGATAGCTAACCTGGCTTTTGGGGAATAGTTATTCATGCACACATTCAATCACATCCATATTTTCCATGCATATATGTTGTGAATGTATCTCAAACTTGCAGCCACTGGTCATGATGTGTCAGCATAAATCCAGGACCCATTTATAATGATTGGCTGGATTCATCCATCTACCACATCCATTATTGCTTCTGTCGACATATTGCTGCCAATTATTGCTATCCTTTTTCTTGCTGTTGTTGTTCTGCTCAAAGCATTGAGAGCATGATTCATTTGCGCAGTGGTCCTTTGTTCATATCATCATTTCGGTTGGTGTTGCGTGGGTGGCTCTAACACCGCTGGCAGCAGAGTGAAGGCGTGACAGATGTCAGTTTATATGATAGGACAAGCCCCAGAATAGTCACCTTCACATATGAGTCAAAATCCATGTAGGGGCAGAGATTGCAGGCAGGAATTCTATACAGTATTTGTTCACCGCATTCCCATTGCTAGAGGTTCCAACAACGATCGTTTGCAACTGCAATGTCTTGAGGTTGTCACAAATACTGCTGAAACAGTGTCGAGGCTGACCCTTTAATTAGTTGGGACATGAATGAAGATTATCAAATGCAGCTAGCTGTTGGATTGGAGATTGAAGCTGTCAGGCAAATATCATCCAAACAAGACTTGTACAGGTACCACCGCCAGCTTCAGCCAGACCAGAGGTGAACTTGACCTCTTTGCGGCCATTTCACCCGGCTGTGAATTCATCTGGCTCGGAGCCATATGACTGAGCTCCAGATGAGCAAGTTGACACCACGATCACTGCGAAATGTCAGTTTTCTTGAAGATGGCTCACTTTGTAGACTTTGAAAACTGTTGAACATCCACAAAGCTATCTTTAGGTTTTTTGTTGGACTGCCCAAGACTGCCCATCCATCCCCAAAATCTTTCAAGAAGCCGATATGACCAACCACATAATACATACCAGTTCTTGGTCTGCATTGCATCACCACGGCAAGCGTTACTAGTTGTCACGGCGCCAGTTTGTGCTGAAGCTTGAGCAAAGCAAGGCACTATAACGCCATTTCAGAAGACAGCATCTCATGCTGCAGCCCGTCATTGTCCGATCAGGTTGCTGTATTTATAGACAATCCAGGTTCTCACTCCGTGCCATCACTCGGGGGTCATTGAAGCATTGCCCATCCAGTCCCAGTTGCAAAAATGCCGTATAGTTTCATGTGCGATTGTAGCAACAGTGGCGATTCAAGGCGGCGCTTGCCCAGGCACGAGCTACACCCCCCGTTCGCGCAGGATTTGGTCGCCACGTGTTGGGTGTTTTTTTGGCGCTGGATGAGGCATGGCCTTGTTGGCTCCTCGGCCCAACCAAGGTTCGCGTCTTCCTGCGCGTGCGGCCGCCCACGGAAAGGGAACGACAAATTGCAAGCCCCCAGGCTGGTTGTGCCCTTGGCAAGGTGGGAGTTTCATAGCAGGATGGAGCTTCCAGATACTTCCAGACAAAGTCAGTTTTCAGTGACTGCACCTCCGAGATTCATAGATCAGGCACCTCTAGCTTTCAAGTTTGTGCTAGTGAGGCCCTTGAAATTTGCATCAAGCCGTCAGCTTCTATATGAACGAGCCTAGAACCTAGCCTAGGACCTTCTCTTGAGGTTGGCTGCTTCTTTCAGCCAGTAGGGATTGCGCTGAGAAGTGGGGCATTGGCAGACCATGTTTTTGAAGCATTCATCATTATACATCGGGCCACTGCCAACGGCATGAAAGGATTTGCTGCGTGCCAGCATGGAACATCCAACGCGCGGGACATGATCAGGTGGTCTTTGCCGATGGCACCAACTCTGTGACCGTGAAGTCGGATCCTCCGCGGTCCTTCACCTTCGATGGAGTCCTGGGAGAAAGCTGCACTCAGCAGGAGCCTTCACAGTTGGCAGCTCTGATGTTGTGAGGATCTTTGGCTTTGGAAATAAAGCCCAGTATGTCTCTCATGATTGGGGGCCGTTGGTCATCACCTTGTTAATTTCTAATCAGAACCCAGGTTTGTCATGACGAATCGAGGCGTTTTTCACACGGGCTAAAACGGCCAGCCGGATCAGTACCTGCACACCAGAAACCAATGCCAATATCAACAAGGATTCCCTGGCCATACATCGCCATCATGAACTACTACTAGCGATTGCCAGTGCCATCATTCTATCAGTAGTGTTGAATGTTCTTAACGATTGTTAACATAATAATGACATATAATGACTATTAGCCATCTATACTTGCTAATTATTGAACATAGCAAATATTAGCCATCATCCACATGTATCAGCCATTTTCATCCATCATTCTATTTATCAGATATGATTAACCCTTATGTTCCAATATTTGTCCATGCTGTAGTGAAGCATGCATAATCATGAACTTTTACTTTTCGCCATCATGAACTATAATCAGGACTAATCTTACTAAGACCATTTCTGACTATTTTTATCATACATCTGTGTTAGTCGCCATTTTTTTCGGATCGAGACATAATTACGACCTTATCATTAACATGTATAGTCTCATCAACTAATCAGCCATCTTTACTAAACCATCTCATTAACTAAAATCATGACCAAAAGTAATCCTCATTTAATCTCAGACATTTTGTAGCCACAATCATCTTGATAATTCACTACCATACGGGGGTGTTTCTCAAAATAGGGGTGCCCCTAATTCATCCAGTTTATCAAACATAGTATCAAACCAACCAGTTTAGGGTAGCCTATTTTGAGAAACCACCATATAGCCGAAGATAGCGCACTGGATGAGGTAGCCGAAGATAACTATCTACACTTCTCGTCACTTATCGACCGGTTCACGGCACACAGGAGGTCTTCGAACGAGTTGGACGCCCGGCTCGGACTCCAAGAAGCGATCGAAGAAGAAACGGCGATGCTGGGAGACCATGCATTAAGCATGACCGACCACGAACCATGAACTGGAGGAACCACGGTTGGCCCGAAAATAACCAGCATTCACACGCATCAACCAGTCATTAACCAGTGATTAACCAGTAATTAACCAGTCATTAGCCAGTATATAGTTGACCAGTAAGCACTCGGTAATTAGCCATCAGCAATTGGTTGCTGCTCGTTGATGATGAATGATGGTGAATCAATGGTTGATGACAGTAGCATGATCGATGATTAGCTATTGATCGCCCAGCATTCACTCCTTCACCAGGTCTAGTCAGGGATAGCTCACAACTGGCTTGTTTATAGCAGCTGTTCCAGTAGGCTTGCCATGTAATGCTGCGCTCGCCAGCAACTCCCACTCTTTGACATTGTTGAGTCCAGCTTGAGTCCAGCAGGATATTGGGGATAAAAGATTGATGACCGTGTGGGTCAAGGGAATCACCCCCCCAATGAAGATGACTAAACATTTGCATGTATACCTTCAGAAACAGGGGCCAACAACGACGGAGCTGTGGCCAGGTTGGGTCCAGCTGTTTGGCAGGATACAACGGGTTCGGAAACCAAGCGACGTGTGACGTGTATGCGGGGACTGCGCTTGAACCGACAAGGGTAGGGATGGGTAGGGATGTATGGGTTGATCCATGGAGTATCCCTCTCAACATGATGAGGAGGCGAGTGGATGCGGTGGTACCACCTTTTTCGGAAACGTCGAATTATTGGTTTAGCTCTTTTTGGACTTGGCCCACCTGGTGTGTGCAAGCACAGTCTTGACAATCCAAGTACTGACTCTGAGAGTGGTGGCTTCTGGTTTCATGTGATTGTTTTCCATCCCACTTAGGATGATTAGTTACCGATTATTTGAAACTGGGTCATAACATTCTACTGCCATCAAACTTCCGAATGCCCTTAATAAAGTGAGAGACAAGTGGTAACTGCCAACTGGCAATGATGATTTGGCTCACAAGTTTTCATGTCATTCCCTGGAAGCAATCCTCAAAATTGCAAATTTCGCTGTTACAAACTGCTTTCAGGCTACTACCTCGATAAGACAGAAAACAGGATGATTTGGGCTAGCTGCAACCCTGGAACCTGCATGAACCTGACGAAAGCAGCGGGGCTTCCCAAAACTATACCTGGTTGCTGCTTTTCAAACATATTCTTTTTTCTCCAAGAATTAGGATGGTTGGTCACTACTGTTCTTTTGGGATGGCTTACAACCACCGACCGGGTACTGAATTGTACTGACAATGATTTAGTGTGAGGAAAACTTCGGGACGGGTGACGGGTGCCTCTTCTAACTAAGCTTTGGTCAACGGTGATGACTTTTATTTGAACCAACTCAGATCAAGGAATCACACGTGGAAACCTATGGAATTCCGTTTCTTTTTTTAGAGGCAGAGGTCAAGAGTGTGCGCAGACTTGAGACCACAAGCTTGGTTTCTTGCTTGGTCGGTGTTTCCAAAAATAGGTGTGCCCCGACACAGATGGCTTCTGTAAGTTAAGACTATGTAAAGCTTGTTGTTCTTTGCACTAAACAGCAACTTTTGACTAACTAGGATAGGACGCTCATTCAGCATCATAGGATGCTCATTGATCCATGATTGGTTGAACTGAACGAAGGGTGTGCAGCACCCCGTGCAGAGATCACAGAGCAGCGGCACACCGGAGAATGCTCCAAGGAGTGTCTATGTCTATGGCCAAACTGGTGCTGGGAAGACTCACACTATGCAGGGCTGCTCAGAGATCCGTGGATGAATTGTTTTCTTCAAATCTGCCTCGAGCCACCCATAGACAGAGTACAGCCAAACATACCAACATGACACCTGCTAGTGCAAAGGGTCGGTTGGAACGCCCTATCTCATTTAAGCAAGACGTGGTTGCAGCAGTTGACCTTGATTTTTGAGACAACCAAAGAATCATAGTGGTTGGATTTGGCTGGTTACCTGGTGGTCTCTTGACAGATAAATGCAGACTATTTGTGCGAAGTCATCCGTAGCCTTGCTGCTTTTTGTTGCATAGCAACCTTCACAGCTTGTTGCGAACCCGGTTCAACTTCCATGGTCAACAATTGACCGCCAGCTATCTGCAGTCCTTCCTCCTGTTGTACAGAGCAACACCATGAGCGCGAGCATTTGAGATCAATGAACTCATTTTGTGGAAGCGCATTGAGTACAAGAGGAATTGTTCAATTGTTGTGCCTTGTTGTCTTTGACATCTAGATTTGATACATGCACAAACCCCTCTATACCCTGTGTTGACTCCAGTTGCAACCCTGCTGGGGCCTTCTTGCGAATCAAATTTGGCTGTTGGGAAAGCCTCGTGTGATTGGTTTTTGTCCATGCTTACCCAGTATCAGCCAACCTTGACCAGGCAGAATGGAGCCAACCATGGCAACTTCCCACGGGGATGCATCACCACCAAAACTAAGGGACCAATCTTCAGACCTGGTTTTGGTGTGGATCCTTTTCCAACTTGGCACGCCCAAGCTACTCCTTGGCTCCCCTTTTCAAGGGGTATATTATCGATACCCCTGCTCCTTAGCTCCCTCTCAACCAACAGCTACATAGTAAAGAACATTTTTGTTGTCTCAAGCAGTGATGAACAGCGCAGCAATTGCTAGGATTTCCAAGACAGCCAAACATACTGCCACTGATGGCAGGGGAAAATCAGTTAGAACCCAAACGGTTTGCGTAACAAGTGTGCTAGCCTTTGATTTTAGGGATGGGTTTATTTGCAAATGGCCATAATTCATGCATCGCATGTTGTACGAATGCCAATCAAAGGTTAACTCGTTCTCCATTCATCATCATTCAAGTTGGTTTAATGATGGTTGATAAAACTTGTTTGCTTAATCATGGATAAATTGATCCTTGAACTCTTGTTGGCTTAACTTGCTGGTGCTGAGCAGGAAATGAGGAATAATCCAAACGAACCTGGAAGTGGAAAATCCACCATTAGCTGGTAGACTTAGAAAAACTGGTGATTTTTAGCTTCCAGATGTAGTTTACCAGAAAGTAACCCCAAATGATGTCCATGATTAACCACCTTTAACCACTGTTAACCGTTATGAACCACTCATATGACTCATGAGCCATGGGTTATACCCAACAAATCGCCAAGTGCTGGCTGCTGTGGCCCAAAAGTGAGGTGCGGGCCAGTGAACTCGGTGCAGTCCATGCAGTGGCATGGTGACGTCGTGGGCGCGCGGTCAGGGTGGCCATGGAGCGGTGATGGTTAGTTTTTTGGTTGGCAAGCTGGATGGTGGTTGATGTAAATGATGATGAATGGTTGTTAATGGTTACAGCCAGTATACTTATTTGTATATATATATAACTACATTGTTCTGGTACATTGATTAGGATTTTTCTATCTATAAGTATATATATATATACATACGTCTAGAGATGGTTAATTATGATGAACATTAATTTGTGCTGATCAATGAGATGACAGGGAGGGAGTGGTGGAGGGAGCGTTGAGAAGTCTAAGCAGATGTCAGTTTATGTTGGGTTTTCTTTTTCAAGTCGGATGTGTTTTTGGGATTCTTTCTTAAAACAAGCTGCAGCTTCAGGGGCTAAGACTGAAAAACTTCCGTGGCAAGTTTATCAATGGAATATAGTATTATTTTTATATATATATATATATTTATATACATACCTCTGGTAGATGGTCTCTATCGATTTCCCCAAGTTCGTTCGTTTACTTGACATCAACGGCGACTACCTTTCCGATCTATTTCAGCTGGGCAGAGATGTAACTGGTGGGACCAGTGACCCACCCAGGGACCCAGTGATCCCGGTCCCGGAGTCCCACCTGTGCTGTTTGTGTGGACCCATTTACAGCATAATTATCTCTGCAATTTTGTCATGTTTTTCCCTTCGCAGTCATTTCAGTCTACAGGTTTTCCGGGCAATTTGAAGGCCCCACTTGCCACACCAAACCACTTTGCAGAATTGAGTTGTGGAAAGCCTTGGCAGTGTCAAAACAACTCAACTGCTACTCAAGGTTTACATGATTCACTTTCTGTCAGGAGTGCAGGAGCAACTATGATCCCTATGAAACAAACAGTCTTCCATTTTCACACTGATTGTTGGTTGATCATGCTACAGGTTGTTAGTTGATTCTCCAATGATTTACCAACTTGTCTCAGGAAGCTTTCAGGAACCAACATGACGCTGCTTGGCGCCCAGGTTCGACGAACGGCGCGGCATCCTATGCCGCATGTTGGACTTGATTTTTGCCCAGGCGCCCTGCAAGGAATTGCAGGCTGTTAGGACTTGCCAGAGATCAGGGCTATCCACTATGGGTTCTGACCTGCTTTAATAATTGCAACAAAGTGCCACTGAGTTTGGATGTTCGGACATCACCTGATTTATTGAATTGATGTTTATCAGGGTTCATTGACAACGCTACCTAACACACTGCTCAGATACTTGCTCAGATTTGCTCAGCAGATTCAACAGCTTCGTCTTTGTGCCATGATTTGTCTCAGATGATGGTCTTGGATGTTTTCAGAATGCTTTGCGGCCGGCTGCAAATAGGGTATGTATGAAATGGGTAGCTAGAAAACGGCATGGGTGATAAAATGATTAGCCATGCATGTTGTGGGCTCTCAAGATAGAGGTACCCCTAAATCATCCAGTTTATTAACCATTTACTGTATATAGTAATAAACTAAGCATTTTATGGGGTTCCCTATTATGAGAAAGCACCTTGCGTTTCCTGAAGTTGATGTTCAGAATGTCCTACCCAGAGCCATGCTGCCACGGAGCAGTTGCGGCTTGAGCAGAACCTGCAAGTTGACACGGGGCTGGTTTGCTGCTTCCCCACGTGATCATGGCATCAGGCCACGGAGCAAACATGGCCAACCAGGGGGGTCAATCAACATTAGGCTAGAATATAAATGGAGCCATGCTTCGAAAGGGGTACCGGACGGGAATACCAGACTGGTAGCGTGCTGTTGATTTTTGATCCCCATTGATTGTTGGAATGCAATTAGTTTCGTATCCGTAGACAAGAGTTGCGAAGTCCATTCTCGTCAGATGGTGACAAGACCATGCTAGGATGTTGATATCGATTTTGATAGAAGCCAAGCCATACCAAAAGTAAACGAGAACAGTTATGTGACGTGTCTCAAGAGGTTCACAAGCAACTAACACTTATTTTTGATATACACTATCGTCTACAAATATGCTCCATTGCATATGTACACAGGGAACACCCATGCCTAATATATCTAATATGTACATGCTCTATTCTTCTTGTTCTTTTAATAATGTATTCTTGGACATTGAACCATTTGAAATGCCTGATGTATACTTTGTCCGTGCGGAATGGGCGATGAATTGTGATCACCTACCTATCACCAAAGTTCTCCCATTATTGTTGCTTGGCGTTGATCATTGGCCACCAATCCAAGAACGCGTTCTTTTTATATGTCTCCTTAATCGGCAACACCAGCCACATCAGGCTGTCCCCAAATCGCGTTGCCCTGACGCATCCCCAACATGATCAACTGTTGGGAAAGAAATTCATGCTCGATTATATAATTCACAGGCAAAGATGATGTTTCAAAATCAGGCTGTGTGTATATCAACCATGTAATGGTATGCTTTTCCCAGCGGGTGAACGTGATCAACCATCTATCAAGCACGATGGACCATTGAACCATCTATCAATATTTGTTAAACAATTTGTTCATATCTATGAAAAACATATATTAAAATCAATAGCTGTTAAACCATCTGTTAATGTTTGTAAAACCATATATTGATATCTGTTCAACCTTTTGTTAATATTCATAAAACCCTTTATTGATCTGTTAAACTATCTGTTAATATCTTTAAAACCATCTATTCTCTATTAACAAGTCCATTCGTATCCTCTGATATCTAAGCCGCAGGTGGCTCGGGGTCGTGCAGCATCTCCCAGCAGCGATGCGGTAGAACATTGTTGCCGCCCAGCAGCAGTACACCAGAATCGCCACGGATGAGGTGTTGGTTGGTTGGGTTGGGTTGGGTTAGGATATTGGTTGGTTGATTGGCTGGTTAGTTGACAAGGTGGTGATTGGTTGATTGGTTAGTTGGTTGGTTAGTTGGTTGGTTGGTTGGTTGGTTGGTCGGGATATAGTTCTAATTAATTGTTGGTTGATCAATCATAATGAATCGATCTGTGATGATTCATTATGACACCATATTTCTTGGTTGTTGGTTGGTGATTACAACCTTGGATATCGGATAACCTTTCAATTGATCATTGTCAACCTTGATTCAACCTTGTTGATGTTGTTGCCGTTGGTGTTGTTGTTTGGTGTCGTTGTTGTTGTTGCTGCTGTTGTTGTTGCTGGCGTTGCTGTTTTTTACTATTGTTGTTTTTGATTAATCTTCCTTAATTATTGATGGTTACTCTTTGCCAATATTCTTGTGGCTACTGGTGTTGTAAATGCGAGCTTGACCCTTATTAGTTGCGGAGTGGGGAGCTGACCGTGCTTTTTTCTTTGGTTTTGCTTCTTCCTGGTGCTATCTTTCGTTGATTCTGTTGCTTTTTGCGTTTCTTATCCTCGTTAGTGGTTATGATGGTTGCTGTGTCTCCACTGATAGCGAAGCAACAACCAATTGGGAGTAAAACCGATAATTGTGTTTTGATTTGGGCAACCCATCTGGGTAAAGTCTATGTCTTGTTTGTTTGATTGATGCTGTTGTTTATAAGGTATGCCTCTGCCTATTGTTGTTTTGGTCTTACAAAACTTGATTGGAACGTGGTTTCCCTCACTTAGAAGGACCTCCCCACTTGACTAATTAGCAGTAAATTGAAGCCCAGTGGTCGATTGTGTCTTTGACATCACATGAACGGTCGTTTTTTTCACAAATGATCTGCCCGCAAACCAGCATGGCCCATTCTTGGGGATGGTTGGGACAGTATTCATCCGTGTTTAAATACCCTGGCGTAGCCTTGCAACAATTGACCTGAGTTCATGCTAGCTGGCTGGCCAGATCTAGCCCTTGCTATTGTGGGTCAATCATTTCCAACTGAAGCCAGGGTCCTGAGACTTTGGAGAAGGGCTACGTATATAGACTTTCAGCCCGGAATGAATCATGAAGAATGCACAGACTATGACTTCATGTTTACCTGCTTGGTGAAAAATGATACCTTTTTCAATCCAGCTGGGTATGTTTGGATTGACAAATGCATGCAATACAGCTCTTCTGAAGGTTCATTTGTCTTCGGCCCCCTGTTGACCACACGAAACTAGGCCACCAGAAAACCCAACATCGCGGGACCCATGGGATAGGCAGGATCATGGCCCAGGTAGATGTTCCTTCCTTGAAATCTACAAGGATGGGACGGATGGGAGTGCGGAGCGTCGAACATCAGGCAAGGCACAAATCTTCTGACTCTTGCTGATGACCAATTTATTGATGATCCAGCTTGGTTGGAATCAACATGTTCAGTCTGATCAAGAATGCAAGGATATGGGGATCACTATGAACAAGACATCAGCTTCACCAGTTCTCGGCATATGAGAAAATCGGTTCAGTGGACAAGCATGATGACGATGGTGATGATACTTAGTGATGGTTGTTGATATTCAATTGTGGTGGTTGATTGCTGTCCATGATGAGTCTCAGTATTGTTAGTTGATATATATTTTGGTTTTTAATTCACGCATATATATATATATTTACATATAGTGTACATATATATATATATATAGTGTACATATATATGTATATATATGTATATATATATACAGGAATTAGTTATTATGACTACGATGGTGAAACCCAACAAACACCCAGTCGATGCAAGAGAATGATATTTGGCTGATTGGAGATCCTATATGGAAAAATGCAGATACTTTCAGTTTCATAAGAAGTCAGTTGAGTATCAGCGGAGTATATGTGAACCCAGTTATCTATGTCAAAGGTTGATTGATCGTCAGTTCTGACTCAATATCTTCGTAGACCTTGGATTTCACCTGCGTTGAAACCCTATGTTGCAACTAGTTCAGTGAAATGTGTGAAACTTGGAATCCCAACCTCGCTTATCAATCATTAGCTATCATTCTGATGTATCCCTAGTGGCTTCCAATATTAATGTTGCCATCATGCCTCGCACATGCTGGCCTTTGTTTGGTATCATTGATTCCTGTCCAGAAACCTCGGTAGCACATGTCCGGATTGTATTCAACTGCAATAATCTCCAAGGCGCGAGATGTAGGTGATCCCATGATTGGGAGCCGCTCGCCATGTATCCGTTCCTGCTATCCCTTTAAAGAGGGAGCGGTTCCGACAGGAGCTACCGGGAGTGACCAGTAACCAGTTGGTAGCCACAGTTTGAAACCACGATTTCCTGAGGAGCAGATCACAGATCTGTTGGCGCGGGCGCTCAACACAGCGATTTGTCGTCCAGGATTTTTGTCCCCAGAACATGGCGATCAATGTGGACTGCTTCAGATATTTGGTTTCGTGGTAAAATGACTGGGTTGGTGGAAATGCTTGGGTTCATTGAATGGTTTCTGTTTCAAGGAAACACAAGAATCCATCACTGGCTGCTGGTTTGAAATATTTTAATTTCTCAAATGGGACATTTCAAATGTAATCATTCACAAATGGTTGGTTGAATATTTTTCAAGGTGATATTATCATACATAGATTATCAACCAACCATTGATCAGAATAATATTACCATTCATTACCAATCTTTATCAATCAGAATAATATCACAAATGTGATATTCTTTTCTTTTCCCAGGGGTGGCAAGCACCACCAACCAGAGCACCGCCGATCACCACGGTCGAGCTCCACCCCCCGTGCCTCACCAAGGAACCACAGAATGCGAACCTCCAGGTGAGGGAGGAGCGCTCCGCCAGCGATGGTGAGCGATACCCCATGAGGGTTGTTAACACTTAAGCTACAGTTGAGTTGACTCAGTTGACTCCTGATGGTTGTTGATACTCCAGTTAACATAGCTCGAATCCTACTGAAGATGAACATACTAATCATACTAGATTCGGCATATTCATAATGCTACATGATCTTATTTGGGATGTTCCCCTGCATTTTAATGACCATCGGAACCAACTCTAGTGGCTACTTGATCCATGAAGGAGGAATGTGGATGACCGTTGAATGGATTCGGAGACAGCCACAATTTTGAACATGTTTTTCTCAGAGGGCTTCATGTTTTTCCAATTTGATGGTGATTGCTTGATATTCCTTGATTTTACATAAGATATCAAGATATATTAAGAAAATGATAACTGTTGTGAACGCATTTTGAACACACTTGGACGGGTAGGTTCTTTCACGTAATTGGGTTTGACTGGCTGTTTGAACTCCAGTACAGAATTTTTGCACATTTTGTGCACTTCACTACCAAACAAAACCGTCCAAATTCTAGATTTGGTGAAAACCACCAAAAACAATCCAAAAACACAACACGTATTTCTCAGTGCATTGACTTCCGCTTTCGTATCCTTAAGATGTGTTGAGCAATTGTCATCGTGTCTTGTCATGTTCAAGTGAAGCAGTCAAAATTGCGGTGGGCAAACCAAACTTCACGGCTAGATGAAGAGCTTGGTAATGGGCAACCTATTGTTTTTACTGTATGTATTTGCCAGTAACTGCATGCATTCTGCATGTGCAATCATAGGAGTGGCAATGTTGGTATATGGATATGTGTGTATAGTGGTGTATATAGCTGTGAAACCATCATATATACGAGGTCCACCTGTTCTGTAAAAAGCCAAGATGTTAGAAAATTAGCCTCTGTAGCCTCGAACGGCTAGAGCCGAGCCAGGTCAGTCAGGTCAGCTTTTTGAACACTATCTCCAAGAACGCGGTCGCGGTTTCTGGGAAATAGACTAGAATTTTCCAACCTCCTGGCTTAATTACCAGGTATGAATGGCCTCCCTAAAGATTTCTCCTCCAGAACCGTGGTTTACAAGGGAATCTCTACATCTTTATCGCTGCTCAACTCTTCAAAGGATTGGCTCCGTAGAATGCCGAAATCGATTCACTATTCTGAATTCAGAGAAAGGCTCATCTTGTTTCCAGTGATTGCACCTAAGCCGAAGATCGATATGGGTGACAAGGTCACATGATAATCCTACACCTATCTACACCTGATGATGATGATGATGATGATGATGATGATGATGATGATGACGATGATGATGACGATGATGACGATGATGATGACGATGATGACGATGACGATGATGACGATGATGATGATGATGATGATGATGATGACGACGATGATGACGATGATGACGATGATGATGACGATGATGACGATGACGATGATGATGATGATGATGATGATGATGATGATGATGATGATAATGATGATGATGACGATGATGATGACGATGATGACGATGATGATGATGATGATGATGATGATGATTAATCACCCGCCATTTCCCAATCCTTCACCAAGCCCAACGCACGGGCGCCGCCCGTGGCGACGGCAGGACCTCCAGCGCGGCGTCTACGTGGAGCGTCTCAGCGAGGTTGCTGTGAACACGTTGACCGAAGCCTTTCAGGTGCCCCTGGTGAAGCCATCCGAAGGTCCACAAAGGGTATCCACCCATAGTATTACCTAATCATATAATGTATAGTCAGCTTCTATAGTCAATGATTACAGTGATGGGTTTATGATACCATCAACTCTACCCTTATTCACAACTCATAACAGTTTATAACCATTGCTCATAACCATTGTTAAAGCAGTTAGTAGTTTGAAAAAACCACTTAGTAGATAAAAGAAACCAGTTGTTAACCAATTGATTCACCAGTTTGAAAAAACAGAAAGCTTAGTGATAGTATAGCCATTGGTGACCGATAGCTGCCTATAACCAATGTTTGTTGTCTGTAACCATCTATAGCCACCTTGTGTGAACCATAGTGAATGACCCAACATGGTCTATAGCCACCTATAACCATTGTTACTGACCGATGTGTTAATGACCATGTTGATAACTGCCTTATTACTTAATGATCATCAATCACGATCTAAACACAAAGAATAACGATATCTACCCATCTAGATCCTATCGAGAATAACTTGTGATTTTCAACAAGTGACAGGTCAATGGGTGAAACACACGACGTGCAAATATAGTTAATATGTGATGTGATTCCATATCCTGAAATGATTCTTGTCTACTTCTTGGCCGACCAGCTTGTGTACTTGATTTCATTGTGTTCATGTTTTCTGTGCCAGCATCGTGTCATGTGTTTCGGGCTGTTCAAACAAGAAAAGGCGAACAACAGCACAATTTTCAAAAAGTGGGTTTGGATTTCTTTTTGCGCCCCTCTTAATCCACCTCAGGTTCTGACCACTTGATCCACCTGCACCTCACATCGCACCAGGTGCTTTCGCGGGGCCTTCGGCAACGACAAGTGGGTGCTGGTTCCCAGGGGCGTGGGATTTCTTGAGGGCCTGCGGTAGGGAGGATCTAAGACGCAAAGCTGAGTTGCAACACCAAACCTGTTAACCCAAGGCCGTTGGTTTTTCTCATTTGGATTTTTAGACGTCAGCATCAGAAACTAACACATCTAATCTAGGGATATCAAGTTCTAGCTTCCCCGAAACTCCCGAACCTCGGCCTTTACCTCACTGTGCTCATGCTTCAGATTCTTCATATTTGGAATGGGTCTCTAACAGTCGTGTGGTCATTGACTTCGACAGAGATGTTTTTTTGATTCATGCGAAACACGAAGTGTTTATACGTATACGCCTCTACTGTTTAAAACATGTCTAAGGCTTTTGCGTATCCGCCAACCATTATGTCCGATCACAGAATCGATGTTTAATCTGTGGTTGGAAATCTTCGCAGACGATCGTTGCCTGGTGTCGATGGTTCCTCCTTGGTTCCTGTCAACGATCAATGCCACCAACAACATCCAACAACATCCAACAACATCCAACAACATTGATCAAGTGAATCCAACCACATTGATCAAGTGAATCTGATTTCACAGCCATCAAGACTCGCCATTCACTCCATTTCAACGTTCGAGACATCATTGGATCCCAGCCGCACAGCGCCATGGGGGCTAGCCTCAGCTCGAAGCTCCGACACCTGCGCCGAGGTTCCACCCACATGAATGAGAAGAGTTCCAGGTCTCATGCGGTGACCCGACGCGCAAAGCTGGACGACTGGCCATGGTCCTCCAGGGTGCCGCCCAGCCATGGTCCTCCAATTGGCCTTCTTTTAGGAATTATTTTTGCAAGTTGATGTGTCACGAGTCAATTGTTACTTCATTGATGTTTGACTTAATTAACATACTTGGGAGTGGATTGTTCAGGATTGGCGCAAACGGTTTGTACTGCATGATGTTGGAATCCACCAGCCACCATCTATCACAGTGGAATCATGTGCCTATTTTTTGGTTCAGGGTGTGACGTTCTTTGGCTGCAAGGGTAGCGAGACAATGTTGGGGTAGCTGGAGCGTCACTGACATGCTGACCATAAGTCACCCCAATAGGAAAGATTCCTTGTATCAACATTTGTGTAGTTTCTTTGGAATGAAATGTTGCTTGGCCCACCCAAACAGGTTGAATACAATAAACATGGAAGTGGAGAATTCCACTGCTAATGGCCAACTTTTCTGGACATTTCGTATCACACACCTGTGACGTTGAAAGCACCCAATTTGCAAATCGCTGGAAAGCAACCTGTCAGTGGCCACCTGGCAGTGATGACACATGAAAGACAGCGCCAAAAACATCCCGAAACCCGTCAATTGCAGCACACAAACTGCAGATTTCCAGGCGAGAAAGGAGCAATTTCTAGGTGCGGCACCAGTGCTACAGGGTGCTACATACCTATCCCAAGCCACTGGAGCGTCTGAGATTGTAGTGGCCCTTGTTGCTGTCGTTCGTGTCGTTGTTGTTGTTGTTGTTGTTGTTGTTGTTGTTCTTGTTCTTGTTCTTGTTCTTGTTGGATGTTGTTGGTCTTTTTGGTGCTGGTGCAGGCTGTGGTACTTGTGGTACTTGTGGTGGCTGGTGCTTTGTTGTTCTCCGAAGTTGTGATTGTTGTTGGTGGTTATTTGCTGCCCCATCCTACCCAAAAAACCTCGGCTGGTGGTCAGTCTTATCAATCATAAGCTAGTATTATCAGCCGCTGACGACGATTGTGAACGGTACTTCAGCCATTATGAAAGATTTTCAGTCAATACTGACGACCGTTAACAACTATTATTAATTATGCAAGTTAGGAACAAGCGTGAACGACCAAAATTGACCGTTGTTCAACCTTTATTAAGCAAACATTATTTACAACCATTTCATGGTTCCTTTGGTTCCTTGTCGTGTTTGCTTTCAAGGTCTTCACCCTTTACGTGGAGGCTGGCTGGGTTGCTGATGGATGAAGTGCCTTACAGCAGCTGCTATGGGTTAGCGCGTTGGTTGGTTTGCGGATCACTTGCGAATGGTGGTTGGAAAATGTTGGACGGATTAACACAACTTAGATATAGTATAATCTCAACGGTACAGGCATAATGCAACATATTATGTAATTTGATGATCTGCAATAGATGTGATATCAGTGATATCTACCAACATGTTTGAAAAAATACATCCAGAGTTCTTATCCTACAATCTCCTACGACTGGGTACAGTGCATCTGATACATTAGATTTGTTACAGCCCGTGTTTGGTACTGTGCTTCGTAGTAAGTTTGAATGTCCCAGCTATGTGTGTACATGTACGTTTGCCTTTGCCTTGTTAGCCACTAACTGTGATTCAGCTATTCCCTTTTGGCAAAGAACTACCAGCACCCACACGAAATCAGAATCGCTTTGGTCAATGTGCTGATGGAACCTGAAAACAGAGAACCTCAAACCTCAAACCGTAAACCCGAAAACAGAAACCCTAAAATCACAAATCCTACACCCTAAAACCATGGACCCAAAAACCCTAAATCTAAAGCATAAACGCATCTACCCTGAAACCACAAAGCTAAAACAATAAAACCTAAACCTCAAAAACATACCATAAAGCCTAAAAGCACAAGACCTAAAATCTGAAACCCTTACACCACAGACCCTAAAACCCTACGAGCACAAACCCTAAAACTCTACAACCATCGATCTATAAAGAGCATAAACCCTAAAACCATAGACCCGAGCACCCTCCAATCATCAACCCCACAACCATAAACCAAAAACACCACCACCACCACCGGCACCACCACCGGCACCACCACCGGCACCGGCACCGGCACCGGCACCGGCACCGCCACCGCCACCGCCACCGCCACTGTCACACCAAACCATAGGAAATTCCAGGAAATAGCTTCCAGATCAAAAAACAGTTAAACATTAAAAGAAAAACTGTAAATAAATCGAAAATCGAAATATCTTAACTCTGTATATGTACGTATGTGTAGATATATAGATCAATAAATGTGTGCTTTTGTTCTAATCCATCAACAAGGAATCCAAAGCTTGGGGTTGAGATTTTGGGTTTCTTTGGGTTCACTACTCATCACCATGTTGGTTGGATTTCGACACTCTACAGTAGGAGTACGGGACCCCCTGTGAATCGTTAGAGACATCATGGGAGTCCTGCTAGGAGTCTTAAGCAGAGCGATTGCAACCAAGGAAATGAGCCCGAAAACACGCTGCAATTTCCAATGGCTCAAGGGGGTTCCAGTATTTGAATGTATTATACCTATGTTTCGCATCAGAAACGTAGCGGATTTTATCATTAATCTATGAACATTCAGGGTTGGGCAGAACAGAGACGGATGTCAGCTTTTACAATGCAGTTTCATCACGAAGGGCCAAATCGCAACATACTTCAGACCGAGGTATCATTGAACATAGGCACAGATGCAAGGAGACTGAACCCTGTGCAGAATAGATGCTGGTTCTTCAACCCTACTCCATATCAAGACTTCTTCAAACAATTAAATCTACACTGCAGACAGTGACATGTCTGTTTACGCATGCATGTTTTTTTCAATATCAGTCTTTGATTCATGCATCCCAAGTTCTTGAAACCCCGTTCTGTCCATGAGGAGTCCAGTTGTCTACTCCACTTGGCTGGATCCACTGCACATCATCTTCATCCAACTGATCATCGAAGATCACCAAAAACTCATGATCTCACATCAAACCTCATGATGTTTGGATCAATGACCGGCAATGACCGTCAATGACCAATGGCTCAATACCTGATTCAACCAGTGACCGTTGGCCAACTCATTCACCAATCTAACCATCGCATCGTGGCGGCTCCACCGCACGCATGGTTCTCCAGCGCCCAATTTTCGCCGCCTGCACTCATGTCTTGTTCAGGCAGGACATCCGGGAAAGGAATTGACATCTTGATTGTTCAGTTCCCAGCCAACCCAGAACGGAGTGCAACGAATATTTCAGAAGTACAGTTACATAGGTTACTGATTGTCATGGAGATGCAACATACTTTCTGGCAAAAAAATGCGGTTGTCAACATCGTAGGAATCCCTGGCGCTTTTGAACCAATTGCAAGCTCTGAGTATGAACAAATCATGTCCACCTGTTGTGGTTTTCGGGCCCGGGTCATCCGAAGGGCACTCCAAAATGCTTCCAAGTTACTGTGTCATCCGCAGCGGCGCTGTTGGCGTTTGTTACGTTTGTTTCAAAGTGGTACCCCCAGTGAGTTGACTTCGAGTACAGCTACATGGTACCCCCCAGTGGTAATTGCCAGTTATTAGATTTAATTATATGTATATTATATTAATGTTCACGTGTGTTTTTGGGGTTTTGGTCGTCATTGTTGTCGTTGGAAGCTAGTTCTCTTGAGGAATTTGATGCAGTCTAGTTTCTCGCTACCAACTGCATGGATTGTTTTTGCTTGGAACAGGTATTTTGTGATTAATTAATGGTTTTGTATCTTTTGTAACATTTAGTTCACGGATCATTCGGTTACACCTGCACCGTTTTTTGGTTAGATACCAGTTTTTTGGCAGACTGCCAACCTAATGGCATGAGGTCACTGTTGAATGATTCACTGCATTTTATGGACAATTAATGATTTCACTGATGATGATTTGATGGGTTATACAGTTATACCATCAGTTTTAACGGTCAATGAACCGTTGCTGTTGCGAGGTGTCCTGGTACGGTGCCAACCTGCTGTTCCTGTGCCGCACCGCTGCGCTGTGAGTTCACGTTCCGATCCCCGCAGGTGATGTTCCTCCAGAGTTGCTGCGGCATCATCCAGGAGGCGCGAGGACTGGTGAACCATGCTCGGTGATGGTGAATCATCGGGTGACAAACGGAGAAAAGTATATAGAATATGGATGAATATGGTTTATAGCGCCTATATACTGGTTAATGATGCGGTCAAGAATGGTTCGATGTTGACAATGGTCAATCATGATAATACTATGTTTGAGAATGGTCATGAGTTGTTTTATTCATGGTAACTTGCTCGAATGATTTGTCCAGAAGCACAAACTCTGATGATTCCATATTTTTGCACAATCCGATAATCTTTCTTATTCACAATCGCTGCCATTATTCACCATTGCTACTGCCTATGAACCGTGATTTCTTATCAGTACGTTATACTGCAATACTGGCAACATCACCAGTAACATTTATATACAGATACACGTAATTTTAGTTACCAGTAGTATTAAGACTTTAAGCAGCAATTGGCGTCCACCATTTTGCTATTTACTATGAATTTCCCGGGCTCATCAGTATTAAGAACTGTCATGATCAAACAGTACTATAACGATGATTCTAAACCGTTGCTATTGAAAGTACTGTAACCAGTACTATTGACCATGGTTATTGAACCACACCCATTGACTATTACAATCTAATCATAATCCTTGTACTTGTTGTTACCTTTCAGAAACCATTGTTAGAAAGCATTACTACTAATAACCACGATTAAGCAGTACTATGACCCTTGATGATAGACCATTATCAGACACAATCGTTTTTGATTAGGGTTATTGATTGTTGTTGATATAGCACTCGTTGATAATAACCAGTATTTACCGGTATACCATTATCATATATCATTACCAGTAGTACCCGGGCAAGCCGGGGGCGGAAGTTTCCCAAGGTCAACCACTATAAGATCAAAGAAAACGGTGGCCTATAATTCAGAGGCAAAAGTGCCTATAGTTTGTTGAAATGGTGCTTTCAAAAATTGTGCTTCCTGTTGCGCGACAAAACCACCACACAAAACCACCAGCACAAAACCAGCAAAACAAGACCACCACACAAAGCCACCAACACAAAACCACCAACGCAAAACCACCGACACAAAACCACCAACACAAAACCACCAACAAAGCCACCACACAAAACCACCACACAACACCACCACAGAAAAACCACCAGCGCAAAACCACCAACAGAGCCACCAACAAGC
>VSDK01017221.1:22446-99124 GCA_009767595.1 Symbiodinium kawagutii | reverse complement strand
GACATCTCTTGCTCTAGACATCTCTTGCTTCAGACATCTCTTGCTCTTGACATCTCTTGCTCTAGACATCTCTTGCTCTAGACTTCTCTGGCTCTAGACATCTGTTGCATTAGCCATCAGTTGCAGTAGTCATTGTGGTTGTTCGTAACACGGAAGTATGCTTCCAAACTTCCTTTGATAATAACAATTCACATCAATAAACCCACGATTCAGGCTACATTCTTGTTATCACAAGCTAATATGACTAAAAACATCTATATAGTCTCTAAACCACAACTAATTATGCTGCGATTTCACCACTCCAAAAAGACACAGTTTATCATGAAAGGTGATTCACATTCATAGGCAAAATACTAACATGATGTCATTAATGTCATATAGGAAGTGATGTCATATAGGATGCCTAGTTTTGCCAGATCATGTTAACATAGTTTTGACCTACTTCATCATGAAATGTGATTCACATGCATAGGCAAAATATTTTGAAACAAATATCTCATGTTTATCAATTATATACTTTCACATCATGTCATTAATTTCTACACATGTGACGTTGTTTCACTTTTCACCACGTTCGGAGAGGCGAAACGCAGCCATCGTGCACAGCTCACTGGACGCTTGTCCCATCGAAATCGCCTCTCTCGTGACGCGGCACGAGAACCAGCGGGGTGCCATGTGTCAACGGGGGGGGATTCTGTTTCTCCGGCTTGGATGTGCACCTGGCACCTAGTGACTGGTTTTTAACCATGGTTATAAGGGGTATGAGCTTCCTTCTAGCGTTAATTAGCATGGTCCTATCGTCATAACCCCAGCTGCAAATTCCAAGTAGGCAAGGTTCATGCACGGGGGTGGTGAAGTTATTGATTGGGGGAAGGGATTCGTAGACACTGATCATACAGATGAACAGCCCTGATTGGATGAGTGGTGGATACTTTGATATTTGCACTAGTTCTGTTGGTCAACCGGCAGGTAAGTAGACTAGAATCATGGTTCGAACTGGGGAATCACTTGGGTTGTTCAATGTGCACATAGGGTTGGAAAGCATCCTCAGGAGGACCTACGAGAGCCGGTGGGTTGTCACTCATGTTCTCGGCATCCGGTCGCACAATTACCAGAATTGTGTAGTATTGAGGAAACATCAGGAAATTGTGACAGGTTCAAAGTTGGGAATAACAATACCAGATTTTATTGGTAAAAGTTGAATCACATCTGGAAATCTAGAACCACACAACTTTTACCAGATTTGCTTATTCCCAACTAGTACAGTTCTTAGGGTATGTCTTGTGACCTGTGCAGAGAGGCAATGCTTGAAGAATATGAGTCCCCTCGCCTTCATCTGAGTGATCGAAACTCAGCCGGTTTCTTGAAGGTTTCTGACAATTGCTCTCTAGAATCAACCCTCGACCTGCGTAATTGATCATGTCATATAGGCTTATAACTATTATAATTAACATATGATATGTATAATATATAGTATGTTGCAGGGCTGTTTGATGAGTGGGTTTTACCCATCACCCACAGCGGCCGCTGGATATGCATTTCTCTTGGTTGTTGTGTCTGTACATCAACGCTGAGGTACGGAGATCGGGAAAGGCCAGAAGGCAAGTGCCGGCAGGGGACCTGCGTGCAACAGCGCCCATGGGTCCCTCAGCGGGCCTGTACCCCGACCTATGGTTGGCTTCCTACTCAGATAGTCGTCAGGATTCGCTTTATCATGGTAGTTCGGATTTGTACATTGACATGGCAACCTTCTTAAAGAAAGAATAATTTGAACGAACATCGTACGTATGGATGTATATGCACCCATACAACCCAATAGACATGCATGCACACATACCCATTTATGCATACCCATTTATACTTTATACAAACGTACATGTTTATCCATACATGTAAGTGTATGTAGATATTCATATATGTAAGTGAGTATCTATATTAAATATGTGAATACGTATGTCAAAATGTACACACATATCAATTACACACTCATATAGATACACCTACAAGCAAACATGCGGCAGTTTAAGATGCAAAAGCCCTGCTGGATGTTCAGGATGGGTGTTTTTGACACAAATCTTCGTCAGGCTAAAATCGAAGAAGATGGCGTCTTGGATGCAGTTCCATGGAGAGTTGAACAAAGGTTCGTCCCAAATGGTTCTTGGTAACGGTTAGCATGGTCAAGCGTTGGGTCAAGCATTGGGTCAAGCATCGGGTCAACCATTGGGTCATCCATGGTCAACAATGATTGCAAGTTGACACAATGGTTCATGAGAAAATGTGGACAGTGCTTAGCAATGGTCAACAACGGATGCTAAGCAGAGGAGTATTTGGTATTGGTGCCATACCTGAGATTACCCAGTAAACGGCCAGATCCCTCTCTCCCTCTCTCTCTTTGTGTGCATGTACATATGTATATATATATATATTTCTTTTTCACAAGATATATCCATGATTACATCAATATGTACATATTATATCCCACACATGTACACGATGATACCTTATGTAGCTGTGTATATGTTTGTGTATGCAAATAGCTGTGAGGATGTGCATCTGAAGCAACCGTTTTTTGCCTTCAGGAACCACACAGAACTCAGGCATAATGTTGGACACCAACCGATTCGGGTAAAGCGAGACACCACTGATTGGCGGAGAGGTTTGCAGCAATAGATCTTGTTTTTGAACCAACCATACTGTAATGGTTAATTAACAATCATTGTGGCAGAGAGGTTGGCAACCATTGTTATGGTTGCTATTGTCATTGTTAAGTTCAGCAAGATGGCTGACCATTGTTGGTTGTTGACTTCTATGATGAACTGCAATCAATGATCATCATGCATTTTTAAATTACATAAGTCACAGTCATCCATGATGAATTTGGATCTACCGTTGTCCGGCAGTCACCAACAGGTTTCCTGCTGGGCAACTTCGGTGCGGCTGCCGTGCTTTCTGCAATGGCGTCCCTGGGCTTCAAGTGTCCATGCAGGCGGTGGAAGTCATCAGGCATAGGAAATCCAGGGTTATCGCGGGTTGTTGAATTTATCAGGTGGTGAAAGAGATTTCAGTGGGACCCCCTCTTCATGACCTTCACTATTCACTATCCACCCTAATTCAAAATCCACTGCTCTTTACAGTAAATCATTTCAAATTGTTACAAATAACTCAAACATTTATTCTGAAATCACTGTAAATCACTCGAAAAATAACTACAAAACGCCAGCAAATCACTAGGAAAACTCTGGTCCCCAATTCCACGTCTTGCCTCCGGAGATTTTCAGGCCAACCTCCCCTGGCTCTGTGTCGGAGTCGTGGGTGGCCAACCACTCGGTGGTCAACGAGGCGGGAGTCGGTTCGCATGCTTGGTTGGTGAAAGCATAAGATGAATGAGCCTTAAACCATTGAAATGGTGGTTTCTCTCGGTAGGGAACCCCAGATATTAGGTGCTTTGCTACTAATAATGATCAATTTTGGATGATTTGTGGTACCCCATTTTAAGAAACCGCCATAAAGCACTATCAACCATCAACGCTTGAATGATGCTTCGATTATGGTTGATAATTGTTGGCATTATTACTACATATGGGTGCTTACCATCAATCAAGCATTTTTGAAAATGGTTGAACATGTAGCATTTTGGTTGGTAGCAGTCACTATGTAGCTTATTGATCGTTACCAGCAATCAACATTCAACTGGGATCGTGACCTATCTGAATTTATCCTTTATTAACCAATAATTATTCATAAACTTTCCCACAATTCATGATCAGCCAGAAATGAGTCATGGTCGTCAACCACAAAAGAGGCCTCTGTTAAGCATAGTAAGTTCAGCAGCTGCTCAATGGGTGGCACCCTTTTCTTGGTTCACCCGATTGCTTCTTTGTAGGTGGACAACCACTGGTGTAGATGTAGCTAGCTTGTTGGGTTCTTCAGCAGCTTAGGGCTGGGCAATACCACATCGTCAACAAGAATTAAAAGGTCACCAAGAATGACACACAGCAATCTCATTGATTTTGTGCATCAAAATAACCCAGCAATCAACTTTGATCAACCAATGACCGGAAAATCAGGAATACTTTGGGTATGCCAAGCAACAATCTGGATCGGATCGCGAGGAACCACGTTTCCCCGGAATTCTTATTCTTGACGGAGGGTTTCGGGGCTGACGAGACTTGTCAGGTTTCAGTTCAGATAAACTTCAACTGAGCTGGGGGTCGACAATCCTCACACCAGGGGGTTAGGATGTTTCGGAGTCATCAATGGATTTTCGAGAACAACTTGCATGTAATCAACCAGGGAACATAGCGAACTGGTCGCGTGCTTTTGCAAACCATGACGCCATGCGGCGGGGCGTACCGACACCCCAGGCCTGGACGAATGAAGATTGGGCCATGCCCTTCCGGAAGAAGAGCCTGCAGAGGAGTCCGTGGCTGGACGCATGTTAAGAGATCCAGCTGTTGTTTAACTTCCCAGGTTTTTTGGCATGTCACCAGATGGTGGTTTTTCAATATAGAGGACCTAGAAAGTGGTTGGTTTACTTGTAATGACTAGTAAAAAAATGATTGGGGGACCCCTATTTCGAGAAACCACCAGATATTGAGCTGGTAAAACTCCAGTGGTTTATGAAGAGCAGCTTAGGGTTCAATGTTTCGGTATGAGCAATAGGGGCTGGTCCTGCAATCGGATATATCCATGACCCCTACTGATTACCTGATTTATCAACGGTTATCCTTATGTGCTGCCACTATTATACCATCGTTAATCAGCCACAAATGTTACGGACCATGGATAATCTTTACTATTTGCATACATGGTTTTTACTGCTACACCTGCTATACCGTCATGACAGAAGTGAAGCTGTGTCGTTTAGGTGAGCTCGGGTTGTAGTGACTCCAAATTCTGGATACCTGGCGCGCACCTATGATCAGTGATAATTCAGCAAGGGCAATGCATGCCTTGTCACCAACGGAGAAGTATGAAGCCAATAGAAGCGCTTGGATTCCTTCATGTCTTGATGCTGCATTTTGAAATAGGTTGCTAGATCTATGACACCAGTGAAAGCACTAGTAAGAGAGACGGGATGGTCATGTTTTTGCGTTTTGGTCGATTATACAGTGTGCTTAATATTTCATAAGGGTGATGTATCCAATAGGCGGGGTCATCGCAAGATTTTCCAAGCGTATTTGATCGCCCTATTTTTAACGATTCACCGCCAAAAAGAAATGATAGCCACGGACACGGACAGTACCAGATGAATTGCCAGGTCATTAACCCCCGCATGATAAAATCATCCACAAACAACTTCTCGCTGATTCGGTACTCCTGAAATTATATGCTTCTTGGGGAACACATTTGCTTCACAATCCGTTCAAGTTGGGCGACCTCCAGATGCGGAGCTTGAAAGTGATTCTGAGCCATATTGTTTTTTTTTAATCATTCCAAACATGGCATTTTTCTATCATTCAAAAGATGCGGTGCAGATCTCCCAGTCGCCCGCTGTGGAGTGGGAGGTGTGCGGTGCTGCCGAGGTCGATGGTGGTCACAGGTCAACGCAGCGCGCTGCGTGCGGCTGAGGAGCCGATGGCTGGATGAGTCACCGGTGGGACGTGGAGCCGAGGATGGTGATGGTGCAGCAAGGGTGGTAAGGATGATGGACGACGATCCAGGATTCGCATGATTTTTCGGTTTCCTGCGAAGATCAAATCAAGGAATGGCTTTCGAACATGGAAAAACCTTCGGAATTGGTTTTGCTAGGAGTTTTATCCACATCATCCACTTCTTCAGCAAATCTTAACGAAAGATCATAATCACTGCATCACATCCTCAGACATCATCAGCTGATCCATTCTCAGCCCACCATCAACCCATGGCAACCCCAGCGCGGTAGTCGTTGCCAGGAGACTTTGGGCGACAACGACGGGTCGCTCCTCACGAGTTCCGGCCTTGAACCGGTCACTGAGGTGGCCCCATCCGCGGGATGGTGGCGGATGTGGGTGGTAGTGGATGGTCACTATCCTGTCGAAATCACTTTGCTGGCCACATTTAGTACACAGCGCTGCCCCTTTTTCAACTCTGTTTTTCCAACATTGAATTCCAGCAATCTAGCAGTCAAATTACATCTATATCATCATACTATCTTTATCTATGCATATGTTTATCTCAACTTCTAGCTAGGTCTGGTACTTGGGAGTAAGTCACCATCAGATATTTGTTCAATAGTAGTCAATCTTGGAATTGCGAAGCGTCAGCTTTTCGGTTAAACGCTTCAACACCATCAGGGTTTGTCCAAGAATGGTATACCCCAAAAAAGACTGCTAGTTCCCCATATATAATGCTTCTGAACAGCTGGATGGTTAGTAGATAGTACGTACCTTCATGGCGACAAGGACAATACCACTGGCGATGATTGAAGCCCACCATTTCTATAGGAAGGCCCCAGAATTGATCAGCCAGCTCCATGATGCCGCACCGAAGGACAACATCACGCTCTCCTTGCGCGTGGCACGCGGACAGGCAACGGTTGACCATAGTTGACACGGGTTGGAGCCGATGGTCAGCTGGATGGCTGGCTTATCCTAGTGCATGTTGAGGGGAACGACGCTGGTGATTACATGTGATTACTGCTGTACTTCATCCTGGTTGGAGTTTGACAGATCTTTGTTTCGAAACGCTAGGGTTGATCAGGGCCCCGATGCCAGAGCGCACCCATCGGCATGTCCGAAGGCCTTGGGTGATAGCCATGATTATATACACACGGAATATGGTTTACCAAAAGTTACCACATGAATAACAAGGATTTGAACGGAGTTATCAAGTGAGGAGAATGGTTATCCCCGTTGCAAGTGATTGCTTTAGAATAGCAATGGATCATATTGGATTCTAGTATTGTCATTACACTGCTGATTCACTTGTTTGATTGTTTTTGGTTCTTGCTTTTGCCTCAACTCAACTGCTATATATCCTGCTCCTGTTTGTCAATCGTTATTGTTTGTTGTTGGTTCTGTCCTTCTGGTGTTGTCAAACAAGACCCCTACTGTTTCGTCAGAGATACATATGATGTCATCGTTGTTGATATTGGAAATCAAACGCATTTCGACTTGTATATTTATATATATATATATCATTCTCGGGTATGAGCACAGATATCAATCAATATTTCATTTTAGCAATCATCATTGAACAATTTTCTCATTGAGTAATGACCATCATCAAGCGCTTTCAATCAGTATTGCTACCACTACTACTACTGCTACTACTACTACTACTACTACTACTACTACTACTACTACCACTACTACCACCACTATTTCTACTGCTACTGCTACTGCTACTGCTACAACAACAACAACAACTACTACGACTATGACTACTACCACTACCAATCTTTCTTGCTTGATTATTGTTGGTTATGCTTTGTTGGTGATTCGTGATTCGCCACAACTGAACCAAGAGAGTCGCAGCCAGGATTGGCAATGGGGTGTCTTGCTTGCAACGTTGGTGGATGTGGGGTGTTTAATGTAACTTGAATGATTTAGGATGAATCAAAAAAAACAAAAAGGCTGGCTTACAAATGAACAGTTTATATTTTGTTTTGAGAATCATAATTCATTTTTTATTCCTTTGATTGATTGTTTTCCCTTTGTTGATTCAATTATGGTACGAGATCGCTTTGCATGTAAGACTTGGATACTGATGATGAGAATCATCCACCCTCACACATCCTTGAAGCATTAAAGTGTCACAGAGCCAGGGCACATCCGGTTGGTCGATTTCTTAAGGTCCTTCCCTTAAGTCTGCTAAGTTGATCATGGCCACTTCCCTGGGTTTATGTATATATGGATATAATTGATGATATTTTTGTTTGAACTTGTATATCTATGATATATATAAGACGTAGACAGATATATGTTGGTGCATACTCTTCGCATTTAAGTTGCAATCTTGGGATGAGCAACATCATCGAAATATTGCACTCATTTTGGGCGATTTCCCACTATTTCCTTGTTGGAAATTCCTGCTTATGCTCAGAGTTGGATGACCTGTCATACGACCGTTGATTGCAATAGATACTATTTGGGACACTTTTTGGGAGGGAATAGTCAAATCAGTGCAGTATTTCTTTTAATTATTCAAACATCACTTTCGGAATTTCTCTACATGTATATTACGGCTATACCCAATGCATGGTTGCAAATATCATATTTGTGTATAATTACTGTGTATACGGCAATTGCTAATTCCAGCTACTATTGAGTACTTCAATGCTGGGTGTGGCTGCTGATCATGTTCCTACCAATGCGCTGTTCTTTTGGGGGAGCTTAGGTCAGCACAACCATTGACCGCTGAGTGTAATTTTTGAGACCAACAAATCCCTTAATTACTATGCTTGGTTCTGAGTGTAAAAGGTCAACCACCTTCAATGCTGGCCAACCAACGTTTATGCCAACTTGAACGATTTCTTTGCACTAGCTGGTGTATGCGTCAGGTTACCACAAATCCATCATTTATATTGTTCAGCTACTGTTTTTTTCTAAAGAATACATTCATAGCACAACAGCTACTCTCCTAGATGATGGCATTCACCATTTATAGGGGTGGCATTCAACATGATCATTCTAAGTTATAGGGATCTCTGGTACCTGATGGCATTTCATCCATGGTTCCCAGGGGTCAGTGCGTCCACGGGTCACCGGGCATGGTGATCACCTCCGTGCTTCGCAGCCAGGTGACGAAGATGGAGGTCCGGGATCTCCCGGCATCGTCTTGTCCTTTGATCCCAAGAGCTTCACCGTGCAGGCGCCATGGACGCCGGCGATCTGGCGCATAGGTGATGGATGGAGGACTGAGAATCAGACATGTTACTTCTAGTGATATATAAAAATTATAATATATATATATATGCATACCTTCAGCTGAATATTTTCAAACAATTGGTTTGCAAAAGGTTTTTTGATGAGTGTTCAGATACTGTATTCATGTTGAAGGTCATTCGCTCTTTTTGGGGATTAAAATTTTGGGAAAGGGATTGAAAAAGGTGCGCCTTTAATTGCACAGTGACGAAAACTCACCAACGATACGTTGCTAATTACATGCAGATTTGCCGGCGCAGGTTTAGACCATCTAAGCAGAGGATCATTGGTCGATATGCTATGGAAACAGCATCATTAGAGTCGAACACCTGGTGAAGCCGTAAATCAAGACAGTCACCATTTGCATCCATTTGAAGTAAATGTTGGGGATAATTTCAAGCTTTGTTTTCGAGGTACCATGACATGCCACCGTGATAATACTTATGTATATACTTCAAAAAAAGGCCATTTCTATGGAACTGTTCAGCTGTTGCTCTTTACTACACAATTATTGCATTGCAGTCACTAGTCTTTGGTGTCACCAATCAACTACATTTAAAGTGGTTCATGAACTCATTGAAGCCAACTACATCCCAATTTGTCACCAACGAACCATCTGAATCTTCACCTGAAGATGAATTCTGGATCGAAATCTCAGCAGCATGATGGTGGAAACTGCATCCTCAAGGAGTTCTGCAGGCAGCCATTTCATCTGCAGGTGCTTTGGGAGAAGACGAGCCAAGCCCATTCTCACTACAGATATGGCACCAGTTCCATGGCTAGACCTGGTGCCGGTTTTTCTTGGGAGCCCGGCTGATTAGTGACCACTGCATTGGAGAACATCGTTCTTTATGCTTTGCCGTAGCCATCCTTCACCAACTTTGTCGACCGACTACAATTGAAAGCATTTGTCTTTGGGGGGTTGACCGGGCAACAAAGACCTCGCAGCTATCCACCTGAAAGTTGGACATGCTGAATTATGGATGTAACTAAAGCTGCTTGATGTTTCAAATTTGTTTTCTGGACCATTACTTGGATGTGCAGTTGGAGTTGAAACTGGGATGCATCCGTGGTAATCAAGCAGAATCATAGGTCATAGGCCCTTCGACAATGGTTAGTAGCATTTAGTGTAGCCACTTTCTAAGTGAGGGTGCGCGTCCAAGTTCCTGACATGACCAGTTTGATCAACCTCTTTGGGGATGGTTGAAACCATCGATGCCCCACGTGTGGATGACCCACAAGGCCACCAACAGCTGTGCCAAAGACACTTCCACAGGTGTTGCATGTGAATCAAACTATGGTATCACGTGCCAAAATGAGATATCAAACCCTTTACTTGTATCACTTGTATGCATATGAGTCAAAACCTTGCCATTCGAGTCAACTCCTCATGAGCAGAAGACCCTGTGTCTATCTTAAGGTCAGCACCGTTTGCAGTACGCCTGCCACCACGATGAATAGTTTCACCGTGTGAACACCCCGTGCTGGTTCAGTAATCCCGTTGCTGGATGCCTTTGCTTTCTCCATTTCATCCCTTCGCTTGTGCCTGGTGTGGAATCCTAGAGCATCCCCACAACCAACGGGAACATCAATTCATATCAATTCGTAGCTGTTGTGGTACCCTCGGTATCATCGATTGCCATCGGCATCCACCACGAAGCATCTATGAATCGACCACCATCAACGTCAAGACATAAAACAAATCGATCAGCCATCATTTCATCAACCATTGATGACCAAGCGTCAATGAATCTCCAGCAACCATGCAACAGTCATGAAGGATATAGCAAGGTGGTTGCTGCTTTTTGCTACCAAACATGCATACACGATTGAGCTTGATTAGCCTTAAGTAGCCTGGATTAACGTTGATTAACAGTAATTAACGGCAATTCACTATTAATTAAGGTTGATTGATTTTGATCAATTACTGTAGCCTTGATCAACCTTGATGGGCCTTGACTAACCATTAGACCAACCTGCATCCACCGACCAAGCACTCGACATGGCCGTCCGAGGCAACAGCAAGGCACGAGCCACACGGTGGGTGATGGTCGATCATGTGGTGGTTTCTCAAGCCATAGGGGTTATAACCATTAATAATGGTTTGTAATAGGGGATATACCAACCATGTAATCATATAGTGGTTTCTCAAACACATCTTGGGGCCCTCAAAAATGGTTGGCGTATAATAAACAAGGATCTATTTGGGATGATGACTGGGGGTACCCCTATCTTCGAAACACCCATGTCATGGTTTGAGGTGGTTAGTGAGTGATGACTAGCAACATGGGGGAAGGGCCCTTCGAGGCGTGGAGAAACGATCATCCGGGTGCCCACTTGCTGCGCTCAGAGCGCTCCGCAGCTGCGTAAGCAAAGTGCAGTGTCCAGCCACCTAAGCCTTCACGTGACTCGGTACAACAGTCAAGTCTGATGTCAGAAATTGCAGTACAAAATGAGCAGCAACCGAACTAAAGAAACACTACATTCAGTTGATTATCATGATTTGATGTTGCTGGATGTTATTAGATGGCAATCCTTGTGGATCCAAGTAATTATGTCTCTCTATCTACCTATCTATCTGTCTATCTATCTATCTATCCTCAGGTACTTGAACCCCTCAATGATATCCGAAGTGTGTTTGACATGGACACATGACCACCCTTCGATTGTTGAAGCTAGCATAGCCATGGCCAAGGTGAAGCAGCCACTTGTGAGATCTTTCTGGTTGTGAGGCAAATTATCTTGACTTGTTTATATTGTTCCCCAATATTCTATCATCATACTGGCCAAATATACTTACCAATAAAGGTTAGCCACAGTTCATTCTTTTTCGGTTGAAAAAATCTTGATATTCTGTCCGGTTCTTACTTCCACAACACCAGTGCACTGCTAAAGCACACACGGCGGGCTTGTTTTCAACGTGACCTGAGCGCTGGCAGACTGGCGATTTGGTGATGAAACAATCTTCATATCAACCCTCCCTGGGCAGAAGGAACTCGCAGGACCGCTGCAGCTGCGGGCATGACCTGCTGATAGCGGCAGCACAGGTTTGTTGTTTATAGAACCAGGTGCAGGTCATAGCTTGGGCCACACAGTAGCAACATTCCCAAAGCTGGTTGATTGTTGAGTTTCTTGTTTGGGGGCTTAATGGTTCCACAGTTCTTTCATTTCAGGACCGGTCCTACACTACTTGGTCTTGGTTATACTGCTAGAGACAAATGGTTTGAGCTCCGAGAAGAATGGAGACAGGTGCCTTGGGGCAAATAGATAATAGTCAATGGATGTCGATGGAAGGCCGACTGGCAAACGAAGTGACATGGAATACACACAGAATCGCACATATGAACACGTATACACGTAGGCATATATACATACTTGTATGTTCAATATACGTTCAAGTACTTTCAATTGTGTTCACACATACATTTGTATATACTGTATAGTAGATATATATCTTTATATATACCTTGGGAACGTTATACCTGCTTTTTTTTGGTTATTTTTAAATAACCTGGTTATTTTGGTTGATCCCAAAAAAACCTGGTTATTTTAAAAAAACCTGGTTATTTCCATATACCCTAAAAATCATGATTATTGTAGAGGTTTGAACCAGTACATTACCCTTGGGTCATGCATGATTGCGGGTGCGAACAGAAATCAACCACTTCATATAGAGCTGTTGGCTCGATTTAGCTGGTTCTGTAATGGATTTCTTCATGAGGTTAGACGATCTTTATTGGTATGATTCCCATCTTCAAGATCAATTTGCTTTGATGATATGATTTTTGGAATTCACCTTGGTCCAATTTATGGTCAGCACTTGAAGTTCTGGTTGACCCCAAGCACTGGAAGACCTTATACCGCGAACCTTGGAACCCAAATACAATACTTTAGTGGAACCAACCATGGAAGGACTATGAATACAGTACTTCACCAATTCATTTTCACTTTCCTTTCACATCCTCAACTCGATCCCCATGGGTCCACCACTCGCTCCGTTTGCTTGGTGGCGGTGACCTTCAACCTGGCTACCTCGTGGCCACCGACAACGACATCGTGATGATGTCCGGACACCCATTTTTTCTCGGGTGCAGCGTGGCGTCTCGGGCCGTTGAAACGAAAGCCTTGGATGGCAGCTTTCTTTCCCCAGTAGGTAACCTTCCTGGAACCCAATCACAGAGCCATGGTTGCAGGGTTTACCATTTAAGTTTATTGTATGATTCTCTCATGCGGTGAGATCCCAACAAATATATTTACAATAGCTATGATCATAGAATCATAGATGTTAAAGGTGGAAGAGATAATAACTAAAGGGCTATGAACGAATCAACATATTTACATGCAATATGGTAGTTTAAGTAATTTGCAAACAGGTTTTTGAACATTTGATGTCGTTAAAACATGATTAAGTATAATTAACAAGCTGATAAAATCAAGAAACATTGCTAGGTAAAGATATCACCAACAATAATCATATGGTTGTTTCGTGCTTATCACGGGACTGCAAGGCAATCAGCTTTGCTAGCTGGCATAACCCTCCAACCCTTTTGTGGTTAATTGCCACATACGAACAACGTGACCAATCACCCAACAAAAAATAATTGGAATCAAATCAAGGGCCATTGGTTTGAACTATAAGGTATTGAACGTTTGTTGGCTAGATTTCGCTGGCTCAAGCTCCACTGGGTTTGGTCTTTGGTGCAAACGTGCTGCGCCATGGACTGCATCGGGTTATCTCTTGACTGGGAGAGCTCCTCTGAAGTGAGGGCTCAGGTTCGAGAGCATGGAACGCTTTTGAAAAAGGGTGAGGGGCAGAAGTTTGTTGAACCCTCCAGAACCAACTGTGTTGCAAATGCGGAGGTTTTGAAACCTGCCCTGAAACGTCTCTCGTCGACTGCTGATTGGAAATTGCCTTCCCTGAACCACTTGCAGCGTGAGATTGCCATGTTGCTGGATAAAAGCGGGGTTGTGAAAGGGCAAGCAGCTGTGTACCAACCGTCCGTCGAGCTGAAGAAGCTTTTGGGCGTGGTAAAGCGCCGGGCAGTGCGCAGAGAAGTCACCAAGGAGTGACTTTCAAAACAAAAGTTGGTTGTTCATTGTTGCTTTTATTTGTTGATATCTATGTTGTTTCGTCAATGGCCCTTGACTCAACCCCCTAGTGAAAATCTAATATGTTTCAAGAATGAGCCTAAGGTGTCACAAAGTCCTTCCCGCCCTGTCAGGACTTGGCATTCCATGAGCTACTCATCATTCTGGACCCCAGCTTGAAGGAGCGATGAGTGATTGCGGCGTTTCATCCACAAAATGTGATGCAATATCATTGTAACTTTAGAGGTGCAATGCATCCCTATGACTCCAAAATAAGCAAATCCTGTAATCACGTCCGTTGTTTATTTACATGTTTGTGAAGAAGAAATATCATACATCAATGTGTTACCTAGGCTTGCATACATGTCACCAACAACAACAGCAGTTGACACATAGATCTTCCATACTGTCCAGGGTAATCTGTTCACAACATGATAGCCCAACCGATGCAGGAGTACATCGACCAGTACATGTCCAGTCGATCATTCGTGAAGCAGCCTTCCGATTTGATGATGGACGAGAATGATGCCGATGCTGGACCCGATGATGAAACTACTCAGCACGAATACGAAGAGTTTCGCAAATGGTTGGATGTGACTGTTCCCAATTCATCACCTTCAGCTATTACTTCGGGGGCTGCAATTGCCAAGCATGACAACATGGATCCGCCACCGGTTCCTCAGAAGTCCCAGTTGGCTGATATGCCACGTATCTTTGTTGGAACATCATTGGTTTGCTTTCAATGATCAACCCCCTCAAACATCCTCAAACAATCCTAGAACTGTTTTGGGGTTTAACGCTAGCGGTTCCTTCATGAAATGCACCATTCATGAAACACACTATGTCTCACCACCCAGGTAAGCAGCAAAGCTTGGAAGCGCTGAAGCAACTCATTGCCAACAAGAAGGCCATGCTCATTGCAAGCAAGTGCAATCCTCAGATCGCAGTGCGCACATACATCTGTACCCCGCCATAATGTGTGTGTGTGCGTGTGCATGCACATGTGCAAAACACTGAAGTCAGTGAAGAAACATAGCATAAAACATGGTGAGTGTGCAATAATAAGCATATTTGCAAACATGTAATCACACGTTCGATATGATACAACATGTGGCTTCACTATAGTTCAGAAGCTTCAACATAAGTATATTCTACACACATCCAGGCTCAACTGACAAAATATGTGTGATCAACTGAAACTTTCCATAATAAGCCCATCCTTGGCACGATATGATTTTTTTTGTAGACTTAACTCTGAGTAATCTCTGAGTACTGACAATAGATCAAAGGTGTTGATTTTGCAGGCATGATTCTTTCCAAATGGTTGCTGCAAACACTCAGGGAAAATACCATCGAGACTTCACCAACTGCTGAAGATGTTCCAGGCTGGACAAAGGGCTTGGATATTGGAACTCTTTGTTAATGTATGTTGCGCTCAGGATCGAACACAAAAAACGAAATAACTTTTGTAGAAGATGTGTACTTATTCTCAAATTTGCAATCAGCTCCTTGATTCAAGGTCAGTGAAGGTTCACTTCCCTGTCATTTGATCAAGATCCCTACTCTGATTTGATAGCAATACCATGTCATATGTTTACTTACAGGTTGACCTTGTGAGATCGGAAGTCGTGGAGGATCTGATAAGAATCAGACAAAGTCGCTACCGATCATGAGCAGTCATTTCTGAACAGTGATCACCACAATAGATGAACGAAATCCACGTGACCACAGCCGCAACTTGCCAGGCCCAGTCCCTGAAACTCCCGCTGGTGATGCTGACCAGACCCTGCCAATGTTCCTGGATGAGGAACCTTGGAGTGCGGCTGCGTCTCAGGTTCCACTGGATGAATCTCAAGAAATGCTTCCACCGGATCAGCCCGAAAAGTTTTCATACTTCGAAGTCGAGGGTACCAGTGTTGCTGTTCAAGCTACGAAACCAGGGCTACCGGACTTGTCCAATGATGATGAACCGCAGGAGGCCGTTGATTTGCAAACATTGAGTTTTCAAATCAAATGTTTAATGTGAAATGTACTTACCATTGGATCCATCTACACACCAACAAATTTCGCACAACACTGTAACATGGTCTAGGTCCTGTGTTGTATTGGGTCTATCTGTATATAACTTTAGTACTTGCGCATCTATATGTGTGAAAAGTTAGCCACATATTTTCAAACATATCAAAGCCCATAACGAACTCTTTCCATGCATCCCTGCAGGTGCTGACTCGGCAGGATCAGTTGAAACTCAAGCAGTCTTTGAAAGCAGGTGATCAGGATGAAAATGAAAATGATAATGATGATGGTGAAGCAGCAAAGGATCAACAGGAGGATGATGAGAAACCTGTCGCCAAGGCAAAGGCGAAGGCCAAAGCAAAAGCAGGCGGCAAAGCTAAAGCCAAACCAAAAGCAGGCAGCAAAGCCAAAGCAAAAGCAGGTGTGAAGAAGGCCCCAAAGCGAAAGGCTGGCCCCAAGCAGCAAACCATTCCGGATGAGGCTGGTGTTGATGGTGAGGCTTCTCCTGATGGCGAGAGTGATGACGATCATAGCCATGGTCCCGATCCAAACATTCCCACACCCAAGAAGGAACTGTTTTCTGATGAGAAGGCAGAGGATGAGGCTGAGGAAAAGACAGAGGATCAGGGAGCTTCCGGTTCAGCATTTCTTGCTGCCATGGAAAAAACCGTTGTGGATCCCAAAACTGGAAAAGTCATGAGGTTGCGAGAGGTGTTTGAGGCCTATGCACCCAATGCGCACATGAAGAACAAGCCTCCCAAGGATTGCAAAACTGATGATGCTTCCGACACTGCAAAGGCAACCCGCAAACGCAAGGCAGTTGGATCCCCCAAAGCCAAAGCAAAAGCAAAGGGCAAGGCCAAAGCAAAGGCCAAGGCTAGCCCGAAAGCAAAGGCAAGCTCTTCAACTGCTGGTTCCAAGAACAACAAGGGTCGCCTTCAAAGATCACATCCCCCTCCATTAAGAAGGAGCAAAGGCGCCGAAGGAAAAAGGAAGCTGAGGTGACCCAGACCACAGGTCAGGATTTGGAGGACAAAGTGATGCAAGCAATTTTCACGAAGCATGTGAAGGATTGCGATGGAATGGAAGGTGATGATGTGAAGACCATGTTGAAGTGTGCCTACAAGCAAAGCACCCGCTTGACCAACTTGTCATCCTATTGGCAAAGAACTGATCAAGGCGCTGTAGGTGTGATGAAAAAGAATGGTGCTACTTGGACCTACTTTTCCTACAAGCACAATGTCGCATGGCACGTGAACATGGCATTGGCCTATGTCAGTGGAGGTTTGTTGGTTACTGGCATTGCGTTCAGGATATATGATTTTTTGATTTCTTTTGTTTGGGCTAAGTTCTGGGGGTATACATTTCAGGGTGACAACATAGCTTGATATGATAATTCAATAGCATGTGCCACGTACATTCCGGAAATACACTATAGTATGATGATATGTTAAAATGAACATAAAACCGACATCTTTTATTTTCATCATTTGAGTTTGCACACTGCTAGCTATTAATATGTAAAGCCTTTATGAAATGTATCAAAGAATCGTTGATGAACTACGGGGGTGATAGTACCTGTGATGCCAAGGCTGAATGGATGCTGGACCACGAGTTCGAATTGGACGACTTCAAGAGTCCAACGTCGATCTTCCAGCAAGAGGTGACCAAGATCAAGTTCAATGCCAACATGGTAGCCATTCAGTTTTTGAAATCCACTCCCCGGAGTGAAACCTCTTAGGTGACTGCGCTAGGGAATAGGTATCTGGGTCCAACCGATCATACCAGTCAATCAATCAATCCATCAATCCATCCATCAATCATTCAAGCAATCGATCAATCAATCAATCCATAAACCAGTCAATTAATCAATCAACTGCTCAACAGTTGACATTATCTAATATTTTTCGTATTCTGATAGTAGACTGTTTGTTGGACTCAGGGTAACATCTCAAGTGCAGTCTGGCTTCGAAGCAAGCTCAATATCGAGATATGCAGTTGCAGTGCCTGCTTGCCTTAGATGCGGGGCAGGGGATGCACAGGCTGTGCTGAGCAAGAGTCGGTTGCTTATTGGTTCCACTGGTGTCCAATGAATGATATCCACACTTGAAGTGCGTGCGTTGATACATCACAGAATCATGTTGGCTTGTTATCAGCATACTCCGTATTTTGTTTCAATCTATTCTAGTTGTTGGTGACCGATGGTTGTTGCAAATGACATTGCTGATGTTGCATTACTCACTTTCGAACCAGCCTGTGTCAAAGCCAGGGTTTTCCACAGAATGATTCTGTGGACTGGCGGTCCCACAACGGCAAGTGGCTAGACCACACATGGGGGGATCCTCATGCCGGCAGCGAGAAAAAAGTCTTTGGTAAGTGTGTGGTTCTTATATACTTGTGTTCCCCTCGAATCCATGTTGTGAGCTACCACCCTAAGACCATTAGGATTAAATCAACGCACATTATGTCACCCATGTGTGATTACATAGATGTTGGACAACCAATCCATAGCCAAGTGCTTTTGATTTTGTTGTGAACAATCCCCTGCGATCTTTAGATGATACTTCTCAATCATCCGATGCATGCCGCTCCAAGGTCAGAACATGCCTTCACTTCGAGGCAACAAGTGGGCAGCCAAACGGGGGTTGCTTCCTGATGCCTCAAGTCTTCTCGACCTGTTTAGCTGGCTGGCATGAAGATGGTGGGGTCTGCATAGGTTGTCATTCAACCTAGCGAGATTCGGTCTCCTGATAGACAACAAAAATATTCTATAGGAATCCCAATCATGGTGAATACTATAGCGATCATCATCACCAAAGAAAAAACCAGCGATGCTTTTTCACACAGGAAAGGTTCTGAATCAAAGGATGGATGCATGCAGTCTTGTCGCAGTGCGTCTCGTCAGAAACGACATCGCTCGTGCCGTACAGCTGCCATCAGTCCTCAGACGAACGGTTCCGCAGTTGACAGGCTGATCAACAAAGAACCAATCCACAGGCTATAGTAAGATATCAACTTGTATTGGATATGTGCCTTCTAAATGGTATGCCATACTGGTACTGAAGCATCCCACATGTCATGCAACAGCATAATCTTAAACCACTTTATCACATGGGATGGTATCAGGATACCGCTGGTGTACTTGGCTTTTTTGGGAACCTTTCCCAGCGTGGCCATATCATGGCTCCATCTACCCGCTTTGTGGATGCACTTTGCTGGCGACTGAAACAGATCGGCGCCCCCAAGGCAACCTCTCTCAACATAAGAGTGCAGTTTCCACTTATATGTTGAACATATATTCTTAAGTTTTGCTTCTGAACTTCCGATAATCAGTGTGAGATCTTAGAAGAACTGATGATTGATTTCAGGTATTTATCCTTGCTGTGCTTCTGGTGATTTGGACGGACCTGGGCATAGATCCTTCTCTGGAGGACTGATGGCATGAAATTACGAATCCAATCCTTACCACTGTGGCTTCAACAAACTTTGGCTTGCTTGTTACATCAGAATCGATCAAGATGCATCACATGTAGCAAGGTTAAATTCATCCACCAAACAAATCAAAAAAACTTATGTTGTACTTTGGTACTAAGTACTAACTTGGGTTTGGTTCTTTTCCCATCAGCCTCTTGTATGGATGGATCTCTACATGACCAGAATGCTCGGCATACCCAATAACTCTTTTCCCTTAACATATCCGCAGGAGCATGGCAACTTCCAGTGGGTGGAATTTTTCGCTGGAAAGGCGGAGGCTACGAGAATGTTTTCTTATGGAGGATACCGCACGGGTAAACTGGACCTCAACTTCATGGATGCCCGGGATGACAACCACCAGAACCCAATGGACCTTGGGAGTGATGCTGGCATGGGGTGATTTGCTGGCAAGAAGTTAAACAGTTTCAGTTGGTTGTGATTGTACAACTTGCCACACCATGAGTGTCATTGAAACATTCACCTTCCAATGAACAGTTGACCTACATGTTAATGGCTAATCTTCATCTTTGATGTAATATGTCACTAAAATCATCAGGGTTCCAGATACTCAACCTAAGACTTTCCTTGGACCAACCGGTTTGCAATGCCAGTTCTTGCCCTGACCGGCTCAGGACAGCTATAGCAACTGTACTTAGAGGAGACAGCTTGGGCGGGTGGCTATGTCATTTCGGATTGAAGTGTTCCACATTTTCCTCGGTGAATGTGGGCACTTCAGGTCGGTCTCCATGTTGTGGTTTTGGGAACACCCACTACGAATCAGTTCGTACAGGAAACCTTTTGGCTTCCCGGAATCTTGGAGGCATCCAATAATGTTATTTTTCCACTCATCGTCCCTAAACACTACCGCACCACATATGAGCATACACAAATATGAAATCAATTCAGTGTTTTTCTACATTAGTGACCTCAACGTCTTCAACTACTTGGCTTGGGATCAAGTGCTTTGGTGATCTCGGCTGAATGTGAGAAAACAAAACACCATTCTGCACAGGTCTTTGTTTTCTGTTTATGTCATGTTTCAGTAAGGACCGTATTGTTGATCATGCTCGTCGTATGTCTCAACGGGACATTCATGATCGAACAGCCCAACCAGTCGATGTTCGAGTTTTATCCTCGATGGCGTGACTTCATGCTGCAAATGCGCTTGTTTGGCGGACCACACGCAGTTACTTGATTTAACAGTCAGTGTTTTCAAACTACATATTGCCTTGTATTGAATGATGCAGCTTATTTATGTTGAATATGATCGGTTGGTACACCAGGGGCGCCCATACATGGTACTGTTTTGATAGAACTTCCAGTGGTTGAATTTGATAGAAAAGTGTTAGTGATTGTGTTATCGCCTTGGTCTGTAGCTGCAACTGTTCCATTTGTAATGGGAATTGTTAATTATCGCCTAGCACAAATTACGCTGGAAATTGTTGCCTTTGTTTTCCTGTGCAAGGCTCCTGTAAAGCAATCATATATGGAGAATTCACTGCATTTTGTTTCTTCCTAGAACCTTGGACATCCCACACGCCCTCCCCCAGGTTCACAAAGCCCAGTGGCACATGTACCACTATGGAGGGGCGACTCCAAAGCCTCACTTCGCTTTTGCGAACTCTTGCCATATAGCAAAGCTTTGGGCAGGCCGTATGTTGAATTGGCCGCAGCTCAAGGCAGAGTTGCAGCAGAAAGGCAAAGCAGTCCACTTAGTCGACAAATACATAGACAAGCAGGGAAAGCGACGATGGAAAGGGAACAAAGCTCTACGTGGTTCAGAGTCTGGTACTTACTTGCAACACAACACACCAAACACAATCGTGATGTGGACAGATTACTGCGAAACATCGATTATTCATTCGGTTGGTTCCATTATACATCATGATGATATCACATTTTTCAATACCAGTCCTCAACTTCAAAGGAAACATGCAGTGTGATAAGTTTCAGCAGGAGGCTTTGAACTGTTGAAAATAGATTATCAACCAAGCCTTGATTCAAATAGATGAGTGGATTGTGGTTGAACATAATAGTATACACAAGCTGTATGGTGCAATGCCATTGCTTTTCTTTCCGAAGCGATAGTGATATTATGATATGATACGTTCATGCCTTCTGCCCAGGAATTATCCTCCACGATTTGGGTTGCGGCTCCTGGATCTTTGGTATGACATGACCACGGACAAAGCTGGAATGCCTCCGCTCCCAGATCAGCTTCCATCAAGTGAGATTACATTTAGTAGCCTCACGTTTGAGGACCTTTGGACAGATGCTCAAATGAGCTCAGTTGTTCGATATTTGAGGGGAGGTACAAACTTAAAGGTACCTGACTCCTTCAGAGATCTTTTGCCAACACGGCTGTGAATCCTTGAAAGAACATATGTTGGGTTTTCTTAGGTAGTTAATCAGTCCAACTTGAAATATAAGCAAACTTAACCAAAATAACCCGTAATTTGAAAACCAAAAAAAACCAGGTTTTTTTCGTAATCCACCCGTAATTTGTCAAAATAATCAGGTTTTTTTCGTACTTCCACCCGTAATTCACACCCGTAATTTACGACCGTAAAAATCCGTAAAATACCCATAAAATACCGTAAAATACCCATAAAATTTTATGGTTATTTGGAAAAAAAACCTGGTTTTTTAGCGCGTAATTTGAAGGAAAATATGTTGATTTTTAAACAGCTCTTGATAGCTTTGATAAACATTATGTTCGTTTTCAACCACTTTTTTCTGACATATGATGGAATTTTCAAGGATTCCGTGATCCAATTAGCAAACCCGAACGTGTTTTGTCACACGGTTGCTTGGCACAATTCAAGATGAGACCTGTCAGATAAAGGTCACTAAGGCAAAACAAAGTCCGGAACCATATGCATAGTGTGTTTTCTCAACTTTTCACTGACTAGATGGAATGGTATTGCACATCAATGTAAACTGATGTCACCTCACGAGCGAACAGCAGGCTTGTTCTGCACTGATCTTGGCTCTAAAGGCAATTGAACTAAGCCTTTGGTTGATGCTAACAGGATGTCTTTTGAGCGCACTGACTCCAGTGGCACAATGTTATCGAAAGCTTGGAGCACCACCGATCAAGACTGAACTTCCAGATGATTTGACTCAACTGGAGGCCCCTGATGGGATATACAGCCACTATGTTCACACCATGAAGTACATAGAACTCATCGGCTATCGCTTAATTTCACAGATCACTATATATGTGGTTGCTGTCTTAGATTCATTGGAACCACCTTAGCATGAAAGCTCTATATGTTCTGGGGGTTTGCTGGATGTAATTATCCTCAATGGTTTTATCCAACCTCAACTGCCTTTGCTTTCAGGAGCTCGAGAAGCAGCTAGCGGATATGCAAGCAACTTCTGCAGGAGTCTGAGGCTCAACATGTCTCAAGATCTTTCCCGACATGAAAGCCTGTTGTCAACCATCATGATTGTTGGGGCTGAGAATAATCTAAATTAGCAAGCATGTTATCCACAAGTCATTATGTTGTTCTAGTGCTCCAGATCCGATGCACACTTGTGCGATTCTCTATCTGAAATTTCCAGGGATGATGTGGTAAGCTCGAATGAAAGGTTAGTTTGGTCCCCTTAAGAGGCTATGCCAAGTAGCGCTACTAGTAGCCCACTCAACCGATACCGTTGCCACGCTTGATGTCCCTTTGCCCATTTGCAACCGTGCAACCTTTTCTGAGGATCTTGCCTTGGCCGAGCTGCAGAGTTTGCAACCAGTGGCTTCTAGTATGCACTCAGGATTTGTTCTTGAAAGATAATACTTTCTGAATATCTAGATGGAATCTTGAATGTAGGCTATGTCTACGTAACTTGACATGGCATGTTATGATATATCACACTCATGTAAGCAATCATTTTCATTTCGTATGTGAAGTTTTGCTACAAAGCACACCGCTATTCTGAGTTCCACAATTGTCAGCAAAGGACATAATCGGATCTAAACGTTGAAATATGATAACCATGAGAATGACCTAACCATTTTTGTTGTAACCCCAGGTTTCCTTTGAAGTGTGCTGGATAACACAACGCAAAGCTTAGTATTGTGATCAATAATTTAATAGTTCAAATTTGATTTACTTGAGGACATGCCACGATCACTTCCTTTGCTGGTTGCCTGGTTTGCTACGCATTCGGCTAAGGCTACGCCAGCAAGAGCTGCTGTCCGTGCTGACCCTGAACCTCCACAAGAGCTTCCTGATACCTTGCCTGCAAATGAGGAGGAGCTAGCGAGGTCTTCTGCCACTGCGTCCCCCAAGTCATTGCCAAGTGATGACAAACAACAGCCGGCCCCATCGTCCCCTGCATCATCATTGCCCCCTTCTGCATCAAGAGCAGGAGAAAATCAAGCCTTTTGTCCTATTGTTGGTATTTTTTGTTTCCCGGGAGAATATATATCTCTTGTTCGCTGTTCAATGAATAGACAACTATTGTGTATATACATTAACTAGCATTAGGACATCTCATCTATATACCTGAATGATTAATTTTCACATATCTCCACTCACACATGTTGCCATGGCGGTTAACGTATCATCTTTCCGGGTTTGGTGGCCGCTCCCAGGTCGCACTTCGAATTATGGACATGTGGAAAGCGGGCGAGCTGGATTCGAACTTGGCTATGCAGCTTTTGGGTTCATCGCTTGCTACGGCCTCCAAAAACGAAGACACCACACCTGGGGTTCCCAAAGGTATCAGTGATGATGGTTCAACAGGTCTTGAAGCACTTGAGGCTGGGTCAAAGAAACGACCCCATAGTGAAATGGCTATGGGTTCTGGGGATGGTGAAAACAATTCAGCAGAGCTTGATGAATGTCTTGATCAAGCCAAGAAAGCAAAGATGGAAACTTGGACCTTACTATTTCGTGGCTAATGGGGCATTGAAATCAAGTTATCACATATCAGCTGCTGCTGTTGTTTCATCCTGGCAAATGCTTGCTTTATCAATTCAGCTGCCTATGATTCAAAGCAACCTAGGAAGAAAACAAGCTCAAAGCTCGTCTCCGTCGTCTATGCGATGTGAAAACCAACGGCAAACTCAATGTTCCTGTTTGGCTCCATGAACAGTGGCGTAAAGGTGATCATATGGCTATGGCCCTCGAATTCCAACGCTGTGGATGGAACAAGGATTTTACTTTTATTGTTGTGCAATCCAAGACACTTTGAATGATGATGTGATGCCTTTCCAGTTGGCCCAGCATGGTATCCACCAGCCACATAGCGTAGCCAGTCCTTACAGGAGCAGTTCATCAAGGTCACCGAGAAGTCGGTTACCAACAACGACAAGCACATCTCCGATGTAAACGTGGGTTGGTACTCACGTGAGGACATGGCGAAGGTGTTGCATTGGAACTCGAGCCTTTACTGGTTTGTGATGCTGTGCATGCGTACCACTAGATATGTAAGCTGTCAACCTGCAAACATATCCAATTGGTATCATCGCTGCCCATCTAGATGGACTCACCAACAACATTGGGACATGTTTGATTATGTTTGTATTTGGACACCCAATCAGGAAGAAGATCGAGGGAGCTATCCGCTGCTGCCGGCAAGATCCAAAGAACCTCATCAGGTCAGTAATCATGAAAATATGTTTACTATAAATGAAAAGTTGTCTTATCAAAAGTAATAGTTGTCAACAATGGTTTATAGTTTATATATTTTTTCATGAGATATATACAGACGATGAAAAATAAGTAGTGATGTTCAGCTTACCACGATGCACCCCATCATCAAATGCATGCAGGCATGCAAACACTAGCACATATGGATCGACTTAAAGCGTCAGTCTTCCCTGTAGGCAATGCAAGTATGGAGGTGAAGATGAATACTACATCGAAACACGTGAGACCGGGCTTCATCAGCAGGAGAAGGTCAAGTCCCAGGTTGAAAAGGAACATACCCAGGACCGTCTATTGTTTTGTTTTTTTTGCCGACCAAGCTGCCAATAGACCCAAGTAAGCCCAAAGCTGATTGCAGATCCACCAACATCCACCTGCTAGGGCGGCGACAATCCGGACCTGGATGATGTCAAGCTCAACCGGATTGATGAAGCCGCCATGCGTAACAGTGCTATGCGAAGCCAGGCAGTTACCAAGACTTCTGAGGCTGGATATATCGTTTTTTATGGACTTATTCAAAATATGTAATCGGTAGAAACTGCATCAATTGAACCCAAAGGTTTGTAAATTCAAAACTATTTCATTCTCGGATGTACTAACAAACAAACTGTTGAACTTTAGCTTTTCCCAGATCAAACGGCTGGTCACGTCAGGCATCGAGGGCTAAAGAAGTGTTCCGTAAATTTGTGGACTCAGTTCTGCAAAAAAGCGCGAAGATCAGAAGTCTGGTGATGGATTTGAAGAAGAACTACCACGAAGATGATACAGCAATGAAGAAACCTGGACTTGATAACAAGATGTAACAACATCGAGGCTACATCAGATAATTTATGAGTCTCATTTTGATGTCGGTCTTGATTGTACAAGTCAAACCGCCTATTGGCTTAGTCATGTGGATGTGATGTATTTTGGGAGTTGCTTCAATCAAGAATTCTCCGGTCCACCATCCAGCCTTCGCATCCAAGGGCAGCTGTAGCCCTGGAGGGCAACCTCACAACGTTGGACGGCGAGTACAACAAGTTATCGGACCACATGGCTGTTGGTGAGCAGCAAGACTACTCACCTGCGTATCTTGGCACATCAAACGAAAAAAAATATCATACATCTTTCAACCATCATGTTGGTCATGTTGGATCGTAATGAACTCTTGCAATGACATGTCAGAGGGTAGCGCTGTCAAACCAAGCTGTTTTGCTTCTGGTTTGCATGGCCAATCCTTTGGTTAATGTGTGTGTGCCCTACCAGTGTGATCTCAGGTGGTCATCGCAGTCCGAAGCCCTGATGAAAGAGTCGTCATGCACGTGCCTGCATTGCAAGTTGTTTGTACCACTCGTCCCAACTCGGAGTGAGTTAGTCCCACTAGTTCCCAACTAGTTGTTTGATGTTTCTTTTGTTATGGTAGTGGCTTTAGTGTTAGATCTCCAATTCCAATCTCAGGTGCACAAAGGTGTCGCAAAATGAAGCCAAGATTCGGTGGGCCCCTCAGATTCCGCTGCCAGCCATCAAGTGGATCGACGTGGATCTCATCATTCCTTGGCATCGGTTTGGCTGGCATGTTCATTGAACATAGTTGATATTTTTTCTCTGAAATTGTTTGATTCCTTCGGAGTCACATCATATGCAGTGCATTCTATACATGTGAATGCTCTAATGTAAAAACAACCATATGCCGATCAACATGTTTGGGTCACCTTGGCTATTGAACCAAAGCCTTGGCAACCGAACCGCCATGCAGGAACGCAAAAAGACACTTCAAGAAGGTTCAGGTCAAACCTGAACAATCCGGCTAGTTTCTGTCTGAAAGGCTCGTCAAAGCTGACTAGAGCTTTGATCGTTTGACGCGCCGACATGCGCAATTCCGATATGCAGATTGTGTGAATTCTCACAATCACAATTAGTTGAAGTTGGTTCCAGAACCGGTGCCTGCATTAGGCACAATTCCCTTGGTGTTCTTCAGGCTCAACCAAACCACCACACATTATTAATTTATGTATCTTCGTCAGAATATATTTGAGGTATATACATCAAGTGTTTTCTTTCTGAGGGGTTGTGCTGCAGGGTTTACACTTTCTCTCTCTCTGGATTTATCGCTACAGGCTTTGCCGTAAAATCAGCTGGCACTTTGATGGCTGATGGAGACAAAATGATGACAGCTGGGTCTTATTCCTAATATGTTGTCTTCACACTGATATCTCTATATCTTATTTGCTTTCCTTTGCTCCCCACCCCTTAACCTCTGCATTTGGACTGGGTGTTTTGTTCTGCCATTCTTCCCGTTGCCAGGTGTCGCCTGCGCCACAGCCAAGCGCTTCGCAGCAAACGTTGGCGAGGGAGCCATGCGCTCAGAATCGGCATCCGGAGCAGTGCTATGAAATGATCTGATGGTATGCCATTTCTTCTTGGGATGCTGACCACTACTTCGTTGAACGAATGCACGCTCAGCCATTTTCACTAGTTTATTTTGGGTCAATCATGCAGATCAATAATGTCATCTAGGTGTGAACATATCACATGATTATGCCAGCGATTTCGGTACATGCTCCAAAAGCAGAATTTACCTGCCTTGAGGTGCAAACGTTTATAGATTTATACACATGTCACTAAAGTAAGGCTATATAATTGACATAAATAATTCAAACATAATAAGTTCTGAAAATAAATCACTGTAATCTTTGCACTATATGTCAAGGACATACATTCTTTCAAAGTACACTTTCCACCATGGTGGACGCTGACGCCATGGAAACTCCAGAAGAAGAGCTTCGCGATTTGCTAAGTTGTCATCGGTCAGTATCTTGCCTTAAAAGATGTTGGTTATCTCGTCCACATTGTGTGACTTGTTCGGTTGGTTTCATACATGTCTCTTGAATTTTTCTCTTAGGCTTCACTTGGACCTTATGCTTGGGAAACTGCTCCATGTTCAACGTTTTCCTCAACAGTGCTCCGTGACAACCGGAAAGAGGTTGGCCAGGTGACCTATGGAAGCATGTCACGGCCTCCGTTGCAACATAAGCATTTTTGCTTAGAGTCTAGCAAACCGGGGTTGAGAAGACATGTGGTTCCTACTGTGGGCTTTCTTGAGTACAGTGATCTTCTTTCTTTACCACGAGCACCTGATGCCTTTGACAAAATCGAACGAGACTCTGCCTTGACCTACCACTTGCCAAAGCCAGGAATCACAGCGGGGAAAGTGTTGGCGCATGCAACTTCGGCTTTTCAGTACTTGCTGGATTATTATCAACCCATGACATTCAAGTTCGGCATAACCCACGATCCCCACACACGGTGGTACAACAAAAAGTTTGGATACCATTACTCCAAGATTTCGTTTGCTCAAATGCGTATCTTGTATGTGGCGGACAATCCGCACGGCCCAGCATTTCTGGAAGCTGCGTTGATTGCTGAATTTGGGAGTTACCTGACTGCAAAATCAAACAACACGAAATCATCAACACTGCAACCAAATTTATAATGTTGCATTTGGTTTATATTTGCACACAAGTATTTCTTGTTCTTTTACATGGTGCACTGATTTGTATCAATACATATATTTGTTATGTCGCGCACGTGTGCGTGTGTGCATGTGGGGTTGGTGGTCGGATGGCGGTTAGGTGGTTAGGTGCATGGTTTAGTGGTGGTGGTAGTGGTGGGGGGTTGTGGTTTGGTTGTGTTGGTGGTTTGTGGTTGTTGGGGGTGGTGGTACCAACCGGCGGTTTGTGGTCCAGGTGGAGTCATGGTCGTAATAGTTTGGATATGGTTTCTGTTGTCATTCTTGAAGATCATTGTCATTGTTTATCCTTGTGGTTGTTGTTGGTGTGTTTGCTGTTGTTTTTGTTCTTCTTCTTGTTGTTGTTGTTGTTGTTGTTGTTGTTGTTGTTGTTGTTGTTGTTATGTTTAGTTGGTCATATGTTTTGTGTTGCATTGTTTTGTTAATGTTTTGTTTTTTAGGTTTTGGGTTTGTTCGTTATCATTGCCATTGCCGGGGTGTGCATGTTCATGTCCCAATTATTATAATCAAATTGTTGTTGTAAGTGTTGTTGGTTTTTTGCGCTTGTGTTACTTGTTTTTTTCACCATATTAGTGAAATCAAAGACCTGGGACGTTTCCGATGACTGTGTTTGAGCCGGCTGAGTTGCCCCATTAAGGCTGCAGTGGATGCCAGAACGTGCTTGCGGGTGGTGACAGTGCTGGAAATGACTTTGAAAGCGATGGTCCTTTTTTCACATATGTAGTGTTTCGATCATTTAAAAAGCCTCCGGAAATCCAGAGGTATGATGACAAATTTGCAAAATGACTGCTGAATGGGTTGGCAGTTGCTTCGAGATATAGCAATTTAATGCAAACATGAGGATCATGACCTCGTGTTCTTTGGATGAAATCACCACACGGTGACAATTCATGAGTGTGAAATTGCATGGTGAAAGAAAAAAATCTTTGTGCATTCTTCTGCTGAATGCCGGGTGATGTTGGGAGTTCAGTTTCTTCACTTGCTTGCAGCGCATGTTTCCAAACACATGTGACATACAGTTTTCAACCAATACACATATGGAGCCTGTCCGGCACCCTGAGGCGACCTGCCGCAGCCAAATCTTGACTGCGCAGGCAGTTGAGGAAGACATTGGCACAGCTGCGGCGGCCCAATGTGGGATCAGTGTGTGGGGGAACGCTTCACTTCACCACTCAGAATCCCATGTTCAAAGGGTAACTGCTAAACAAGGAACCAAACTCGATGTTCCCATTAGCAACTTGACAGTTGGGAACGTTGAAGTGCCATGGATATCCGCTAGAGATTGGGTCGAATGGCTTGTGAGAAAAGGGATGTGGCCTAGATTAGCTGGTGCTCGTGCGAACGATTACGACAAGGCTGGACAGATTTGGACACATTTTTGGAATGAATACGAGAAGATAAATCCAGACTTTGAAGTGTTCACCAAACCTTTTGACCGTGCCAGAACAGCAGCCTTTCTGATACACGGAGACGAGGGCAGAACTTTGAAACGACACGCTATTCTTGTGACGAGCTTACAATCGTGTTTGGGACAAGGTTTTGACAGCAAACGCCTACCTCAACGTGTCAATGGTCAATGGACTTTGAAAGTTAATTTCATTGGGCATTCGTTCACGCATCGGTTCGTCACATCGACCATCCCGAAGACACACTATGAATCAAACCCTGAATTCTTTCACAAGATCATGGATGCTCTGGCGGTATCGTTGAAGGATCTTTTTGCGGTCGGAGTGTTTGATCCGGTTACTCGGGAAACCTTCCGTGTTGTGGTGATCGGGGTCAAGGGTGACGCTCCATACCTTGCTAAATGCGGAAAGTTTTATCGGAGTTACAACACTACAGTCAAGCGTGGAACTGAGCAATCAGTTCCCAAAGGTGTGTGTGTCACCGGTGCTTAGCTGGGACGGTTGGCTTTCCAGCAGAAGAGCTCACAACTTTGACTCCACGGTGGTTGCGCACACAGGGTGTGAGGATGCCATGGTTGTCAGTGCCCCCTGTTGTTGAACACTTAATGCACAACATGTCAGATCCTGCCACCTTCTTTTACTCTGATGTGTGGCATGTTGTGCATTTGGGATTTGGAAGATCATGGGTCGCTTCGGTACTTGGTGTAGCGCTTGAAGTGATTAACGAACCAAATCTTGAAAGGAAGTGGGCTTACTTGACCGACGAGTATCGATCATGGTGCCGCAGCAACAGGACCCAGACCCACATCAATGCGATCACGCCATATCTCATGAGTTACGGTGACCAAACCGGCACTATGGGGCAGTGGCATAAGGGAGCGCTTACAACGAACTTCATGAAGTGGCTTCCGCAGCTTTTGGGGAAACTATCGTGTGATCCAAGGGGGTTGCTGCCTGAGTGCAAGGAGGCAACATCATCTTTGAATGGCTTGTTTGGAATTCTATACCGCGCTGACGCATTCTTGACAACATCTGAGTGTGAACGAATTGTGTCAAAAGGTATGCTTTTTCTTTCAACCTACTCGAAGATGGCCAGAGCACAGTATCAGGCTGGCAAGCCTTGGAATTTTCCTTTGTACCCCAAGCTACACGTGTTCCATGAATGCCTTTTATCTATTCATGGTGACAAGGTACGATGTGGCATCGCTGCCAACCCTCTTCTTTACTCATGCCAAGTCGACGAAGATCAAATCGGAAGAAGCAGCCGTATCTCACGGCGCGTGAATGCGCGGCTTGCAATGCTGCGGACGTTGGAGCGATACTTAATCGCTGCCAACACGGCTTATGTAGCAGCCGGACTTCTGCATTCCGGAAAGTGAAGGGAAAAGTTGGGAGGATGTGTGCGGGTTGTGCACGCTTGTTGGTGATATGTTGCGATTGAAGCACAACAGATCAGGTAAGACACATGTTCATACACCATCACGTGGAAACCTCAGCACCAAAAACCTTCTTGTAACTATATAACATAAATAGGGGAAATCCTGATTATGAAAAAACCTGGTTTTTTTAAAAAAAACCAGGTTTTTTTCATATAACCAAAAAAAAGAAGGTTTTTGGTTCTGTAGGTATATATATACAAATTTAAATATATATATATATATGCATATTGGGTAATTAATCAAACTTATTTGAACAACCATACTAATACATTTTACATACATTTGATAGACGCATGTTGTGTTTACATTAATTAATTACGCATGTTCATGTTTGTATACATTTAACAATTCACATACATGAGGAAATGGATAGAAACTGTATCTAGCTACCTTGCGATGCTCTGCTGTTGGAGCAATTGACATAGATAGGTTTTAATTTTTCACCTGTAGACTACTTGTATTGCGATGACCGCAGCAATGTTCAAGACAATGCGGTAGAAAAACAACGACCAAACACAAAAATAGAAGACATTTCTGTAGCTGATTCCACCTGAAGATTCAACCCACAAGAAAAAAATAGGATTCCCGCAGCCAGGCCATCTATAGATCCCCGTTTTTTACTGTACTGGTAGGTCCCCCCAGCCAGGCCGTCTACTACGGATCCCCCATTTCTCACCGTAGGTCGTTGTATCGGTGAAGATGTTTCCCCACCAACTTGGTCAGACTCCGGGGCCCAAATTTCTCAGGAGTTTTTTGCCTCGAAATTTCAGACCGTCATCGTGCTGGATTGGGATGACACGCTCCGTGGATGCGATGCCAAGTCGGCCATGAAGCTATGAATCACTGTGAAACTTATACAAAATATCATAACAAGCAAACATCCAATCATCTTCACATAAACAAATGAGAATGAACTGGTGGTCATATTTACAATCTAATTCTTGTCCAATAATTAGTAAATTATATCAGCACGACACATTCACAGTTTATCCATGATCAGCACTTGTCATATCGTCGTCAAGGTGTCAAACAAAAAATACATTCTGCCAATTATGTGTATGCAATGATGGCCATCTATGATGGTCATAAAAGATGATTGTGCAGAAAGGCTACTGTACCCACCAAGTCATTGATGGAACATGATCACCATATATTGTCATGCAAAAAGTATGCATCATCCTGTAGCATCATACAACGTCATGATAGTATCATCGTCATCATCATCATCATCATCATCATCATCATCATCATTTTGTATCAGTCAACCTGTATCATTCATTACTTATCATCCTTTTCATCAACACTTGCAGCCAGTTGGAATGACTTCAGCCAGCCCCAAATGTTCCGGCTGGAGACCTCCTGGCTGGTCGTCAGATCCTGGTCGCACCCAGGCTGTTTCCCACCAGCTGCTTGCGTGATGAGCTGCGCATCAGCTGGCTGAAACCGTTGCAAGAGCAGAACTTGCCTTCGAGCCTCAGCTGCAAGGCCAACATCAGCCTGGTAACCGTTCACCAGGAATGGAGGTATACACTTTTATGGGGACTTGTACAGGTAACATCAGTTGACCACTTTTAAAGCTATATTGCTCAGTTGGTTCTTGGACAGGTTATACCTCGTAGTACCTGTTTTACAATGAAATTGAATTGATGCTTGTTTGGTAACATCAGTTGTTTGAGCAACATGACCAAATTTGTTAACGGTCACTACTGTTTCTCTTGGGATGTTGAGAACTGTTGGCGTGTCATGTTGTGATGAATTCCCGGCATGGCAGAGCAAAATGACCCCACCCACTTCCAACAAACTTCATTTCCAAGTGCGACAATGTAAGCAATCAAGTGTTTGTCTAGATATCTCCAAGGAGTGCTTGTCGGCACTATGTACGAATTGTGTAAGACTGTATATATATCTAAATATTTATATCTCTATATATATATATATATATATATATATTATATATATATATAGAGAGAGAGATTGCTTCCTTCACCATTTTTCCAAACAAAACTCATGATGTGCGACTTTAGGAGAGTGAAGGACGAGATCGCCTCCAAGTTGGCCATTTGTCAAAGCAAGGCAGCTGTGGAGCACGTGGGCACGCCGTTAATGAAGATGTTGAGATTCATGATTTCCTAGGAAAGCCAATGGGACACAATTCAGATCAATTCAGTTGTGTCCATATGTGTTTCGTAAATGATGAATTGATACAACTAGTATCCATGTGTGATGGTAAATGCCAACCATTTCGAAACGTTTTCCAAGGGGTGTAGCTGGTGGTTAGAACTAGTGGCTGCAGCTGGATCTCCGTTTTTCAGTTGTTTCGTTCCAGGCCAAACACTTGGAAAACAACTGAAACCTTGGAATCACCAAACACTTGGCGAATGATAGGGTCCTTGGTGATTCGGGACGTCCTGAGTTGGTTGGTCTGCCACTCGTGAAACGATCACCGCCACGGTGGCAGGGAACTGATACGGATCCCTGGCAGCTCCGTGGGGAGCCAGGTCATTGATCTGCTGATGCTCGCCAACAGCATGGGGAAGGCGCGGGGCGGGGTACCAGGTGCGAACCCGGGTGAAGCGATGATCATCCCATGGTGGTTACACCACCTGGCAACCAAGGATATGTACATTGACGATGGCACAGTTAAGGGTTACATTTATTCTATCATGAGGGTAAAATTGCGGGGGAAAATATATGTACATATTTACGTTACACCTGATTTTGGGATACCAATCTCTTCCATGAGCATGAGATGGCTTCATGATTTGTCGGGTTTGAATTCAGTACAGTTTTTACGTGTCAATTTAAGTTGATTTGTTCACAGCCGCACAGCAACCATTTGCAAAATATTCCTCCAAACCTGCTCACAGATTTGAATTTGCACCAATGTACAAGCACACATACATAAGTCCTCATGGGTACACATACACACAGGCGGACACGCAGACGTGTAAACACAATTACATGAAGTTGCAACATGCTGCATGACATTACCCCACACATGTTCATATTCACACTATCAGGATCCTTCATTCTGGTTATACATAACATAGTTATACATAAGTTGAGTTGTATAGAATATGTATATGTCATAGTTTTTTGCCAGCGGGCACGGCCCCCAGATGGCTGCAAATGCAAAAAAAATGTCATCGTTTTATTGACATAATAACATAATATGACATACATGCAGACATATGGCGTTGTGTATACGTGTAGTTAGAGGATGTTAGATGCAATTTGAGTTGTATTTTTCCCAACATAGACAAGCACAGCGCATGGATGTGTGCACAGCTGCTGCGTCGACCCACGTCCCAGTCAGGTGATCCTGGTCACGTTGGCCAGAAAGCCTTGGGTTTTTGACTCCTGCAGGTGCCGCGGGGACCAATCCAGCTGGTTGAGATACCATGACCCACAAAACCGTCATGGAACTTGACCAGCTCTTGACATCACTGGCTGTTGAAAAAACAAGTGGTTGTTGACTAGAGCTGTCATAGAACCAGCTGGTTGCTGAAGCAACTTGTCGCTTTGAGGTGCTTGCTGCGTTTCCAGGCGAAAGTTTGTTGCCCGTGGCTGCACCAGGGGTACGGTCGATGACCAATTGTGGCAAAGCTGTTGCTGGTTAACAACCTCCAAAAAGCCCAGGGAATAAGGGCGGCACCAGCATAGAATGGCGATAGAACAATTTGCCGGCAAGACTCTACCGACCTGGTATTTGCACTTGGTGATTTAACGGCGATTATCATGACACATGGTAGAACATTGCCCTGACCTGTCCCAGCAGGTGACGCAGGTCCAGAAGCAGGATCTGATCACAGCTACAAGAACCATCAACAACTATACCCAACCTGCTCCCTCCCAGGAATGTGAATCATCCGCATTCTTTGCATTTTATCGCTTTTCCTCTCAACCCATGTTCTTTGATGTTCTTTGACTCATTTTGATTCGTAAATGCTTGGGTTGATGGTCGTCACTTCTGACATGTACTGCCATCAGTGGGTCCTGGCAGATTTGGCCCATGATGAGTAGGGCTGGGTCGCTTCCCCCGAAATGGCGGCAAGGTCAATAGCATGCCACAGGGTGGCAAGTCAAAGAGACTTGCGATACATACAATGATCATGTCGTATCATCATATTCACAAAGGTTCGGCAGATTCTCGTTTTGGGTGTATACAGTGCCCACATTCATTTGATGTGCATGCACATATAGTGTCATCTAAAATATATACAGATAATGAAAAACTGAATTCAATCATCATTTTAGGATAATATGCACACACATTTAAATATTTGTGTATACCATTATACATGGGATCCTTTTCTCTTGCAAGTTGTGAGCACAAGGGAGGAGGAGAGAAATCAGCGCACCAGGAACTTCTTTCCTACCTTGGGGCAAACCATCACCGAGCTGAGTGTTTCTTGGTGGCGGCTCCCGAGCTGCCCGTGCTGTTCTGAACAGCAGTGGTTGTCGATGGGGGACACAAGTGCCTCAAACCCATGAGAGCCTTTGAAAAAACATTTGCACAGCGGTCACTTTCTCTTAGGTGGGTTCTCCATTTTTTTGTTTGCCAAATGAATGCATGGAGTAGGTTTTTAGGATAGTATGTTTTAAATCTAAGCTGCCGCTTTTGTAAATGTCGAGATGGGAAGTGAGCTGCCAAATTGCGATTGGATGTTTGCTGATGTGACTCCACACTCACTTGTTAGACATTTACTGATTTCTAGTTGCAGTTCTGGGAATGTCCTTGGATTGATGTATCAAACATGAATCTCCAAGAGTCGCTGAGGCGTCATCTTTTCAAGACTTTTAGACCAACCAGCTTCGAAGGTAGCTGTTTACAGACTTTTTTTGATTCCCCATGAGACACACAACTTTATTCATGTAGTCGTGAATGAATTATAATGCATTCATGGTTTCTTCGGTGTTTTCCGAGGATATCCAAGCATCAACGAAGCTGCCAGATATCAACCTCGCATGAACTGAATGCAACCAGGGATGTGTTCAACACATGAGAGATAGCTTCAATGCCTTGCGGCAAGGTTCCAATCATCTACGCTCAAGAAGGTGCTTTCGACTACAACAAGGTGCGGCGACAATCCTTAGCCTAGTGAATGAGCAAGATCCAGCTGGAACGCGGGGAACATGGGGACATTGTCCTCAAGAAGCTGGCTGGTCAAAGAAGTTCATACATCATCTTGGAATTGTTATGGTAGAAATAGAAACTCAAATGTGGGCATGGGTCACCAACATGTAATTCCCAAGATCGGACGTTCACCAGGGGTGCACAGGGCTCTTGACCAACAGCCATACTGGATTCAACACGATCAGCATTTGCAAAACTACTACAGTTCGCTGTATCATCCTGTGGTAGGTGGGTAGGTTTGTACATCCATGCTGTACATGTTTGTCTTTAGTCCAAAATTTTCCACATGGATATTGGCTTCAAGATCATCCAAACAGTTTCTAGCTATGACTTATGGAGTGGGTTGGCCGTTTGGTCTTTGGAAAGCTTAGTGTAAAATATACCATAATCAGAAACTATTCACGAGCATTTGCCTGTAACTATTGATGATATATGATGTGCGGATAAGACACATGTGGGTGCAACAGCGAGCCTTTTATCCCCTAGGTAATTACCCCTGCTTTGCATCCAAAGGGTAGCCAATGCTATCCTCAATAGCAATTCTGCTAGTGTATGAGTCAAATTGATCTGCTTGCAAAATAGGTCTCACGGGCAAAGTGACAAAACCGCCTTGAACAAACCAACAGGCATGGACTAACATCAGATCTCACATATTGATCTATCATATCCTTGGATAACATGTGTTTGTATTTGTTCGTATGGATATAATATCTCATATCCACAACATTTGCTTGTATTTGGTTTTTTTGTTGAATGCAATTGTGCGGTGTTTCTTGCCAACAGGTTGATTCTTTGTAGATACAATGGTTCAACATCGTGACATGTTTGTTGCCAAATCTGATCAGTTTTGCCAAATTTGCGTTTGTCTTTCCCCTTAATACAGCCCCGTACACCGCAAGCCTTTTACTTTTTTGCGTATCAGCAAGCCTCAGCTAGGGATCACAAATACATAGGGTTGCCAAAGTAAAGACTTTGCAGGAGAATGGGGGTTTTATGGAACTGTTGGTTACCTTGGGAAAGGGATTGCTGTGAGACAGTACCGTGATGCCAGGAGCACGTGCTTGATGACTTCTCACCTGTTTTTTTTCAAAGCCAAATGCTAAACTCTTCAACGACCATCAATCTAGTCCTAAATGCTACACACAATTGTTGGGACATAGTAATCTTGCTTGAAACAAGTACGTTGATCGATCTATCAATACGTCAATGATATGTATAGAATATGATACTTTATGATACTTTGTTTATAGAGATTGTAGAGATTGTTCTTTTACAATTAATGGGATGTAATCCTCCAACCATCGTGTCAACAAAGTTTCGATTTAGGAATGTCCAACTCTGCTCCATTGCTGCGCAGTTTGCGACGTCGCCATCCTCAGAAGCAGAAAACTTTTGGAGTACGATGAAGGCCAAGGCCATTACCAGGCGGGAAACCCTGCCGCCTCGCTGCTCGCTGCTCGCCTCACCACAGCGCATGATGCCTGCTGTCGCAGGTGAATTGGATGAATTCCAGGTACTTGAGATGAAACCCTTGAAAGTAAGGGGAGCACCAGACGATGCATTTCCTTTAGGGCATGCAACAAACATGATCACTTCTGGCCACAACATCCGTTGTGATCCAATGTCCATGCGACAGATGTTGGATGAAGATCCGTTTTATTCTGCACAGCAGTAGTAGGGAACCCATCATTGGTAAAATCCTGCGTCAACCAATATTCATATATACAATGTTTAACCTATATGTATGCAATGTAAAAATCATTGTGAGACTCCTTTTGCTGGACTGACCCTCCTGCAGTTTGAAATGGAGGTTGGACATCTCAAGTTCTGTTTTGTTACTTTTTGGCTATTCATCAACATGCCGGCCGAAACAAGAACGTGTTTCTGTATGCTTTGGTTTTCTCACTTGCAACGGACTGGGAATGTTATCACAAAACCACTGGGTAAGCCCATATTTGTCAAGCCCTCTGACAAGCCTGTTTTCTTGCATTACTGGCGGCAATTCACCGCTCTTAGTGGGCTCTTAGGTTTATTTCCATCCAAATCGTTGTTATTGTTCCTCCACAGCCTCGCGCCAGGGAGTGCTACAACTTCTATTCGCAGTATGAAGGGCAAAGCTGGAAGAATGTGATTTCCATCGGTCTCTTGAGCTGCACTGGGAAATCGTTGAAGAATCTACGATCAATTAAGTTGTTGAATTTCGCTGTTCCACGATGTTCCCCGTCTACGTATGCAATCGTATGCATGTATCTTGTATGTTGTCTGTCAACATGCTGACATGTGGACCACCGGAGCCCACCTTCCGCTCAGGTGATTCGGACTTCGAACGCATTGGCACCATGTCAGCCACCAAGGTGAGTGGGGATGGGTGGTCAGTCCCCAACGGGGTGCCCAAATTGGTTGGTGAGTTGATCATGGTTGGTTGAAGGGCAACTACAAGTAGTACAATGCAGATCTATATAGTAATTAGTGTTTAATTGATGATCAATGAGTTAGTAAACAATGAATAGTTGGTGAACTATCATAGTTAAAAAGGGCAACTGCAAGTAGAAGTATACAGTAATTGCTGGTCAACTATTGATAAATGAGCTAGTTAACTATATGCAAACAAGTTACTATATGGGTGTTTCTCGAGCCAGTTTGGGGACCCCAAGATGGTTCGTTTATTACTATTTTATGGTTCAAAGAGGATGATAAGTGGGTGCGTTAGTGCCGCCCTGCATGGTTGGTCTCAACCAGCTGAGCGGCTGGAACTGAGTGTTGACACTACGTTTGTTTCTGCAGGTGCGGATATGGTGGTTTCTCAAGTCATAGGGGTACCCCGAAACCATTCACTTTATTAACCATTTATGATAGTAAACCAAGTTTTTTTGGGGTTCCCTATTTTTGCGAAACACGCATATGGAATTATAGTATCATTGCCTTTTTACACAAGAAGTTTGAGATGTCTCAAACCACCATGAGAATCCTTTCACTTCAGGATTCTAGCACTACTCAAAAAGCTTAGTCATTAGATTGAGATTTCTAGGCTTGCCTTTACTGTCAGGATCAAGAGAGAATGGATGATGTATATATTGAAAGCCCTTGCTCCTTCCACCCAAATCTTCAACTCCGCTATCAACCAGGAGCTATTGAGGAGGTCATGTATTGCCCGCCATGAATGCGCCTTACCTGACAAATCTAACGGCAATTGTGATCCAATTCTTCCAATCTGTGGCATTTGCATCGCATGATATGATCACACTGAATGGCATGGGGGCCTACACGGTGTTATACTATGGCATCCTCATGCTATGGCAGGACTACATGGCGCAGACGGGCATCGTTTCGGCTTCGCCAAACAGTGCTGTTTTGGTCCCTGGTTCGCAGTGGCGCGGCGAGCCGCTACCCTGAGATAGCTGGAGCACTGAGGATTCATGATTGAAGCTATCCTCATATCAACATATATCAAGTTTGTTGCACACCTAAGGTGATATGAACGATTATCAACGTATATGTTGATATTTCTTATTCAATCCACCTTGTCAAGCAATTGCACCGGTCACAAGCACAAAAACTCCTTTCGAGCAGTTATTGACAGGGAGGACGATCCAATCAATGAAGACCAGCAACCATCGGAAAACCAGTTTGGTATTAGATTCTATCAGGTTTCTACGGAAGAAAACTATCGGAGGTATAACATCATTGAGTCAGCGTAATTGCTATTTTGGAATTCCGAATTCCTGATCATTGAACTGTGAATACAGCGAGACAGTCGAAAATCCCGGCTGTTGATGCCAGGCACCAACAACCAGCAACCAACCACCAAGAATCTCCCAGGTGTACATCGTGGTTTTTCTGATCCAGAAGAATCTCAAAATACAAAACAGTATTTGTGATTGAACATTAACAACTACTATGTCCGACGCTTCATTATATTACGTAGACGTACTTGTTTTCAAATAGGGGTTATAACCATTCACAATGGTTGATAGTAGGCGATCATAATCAATCACAATCAACAATAGTGCTGTTTTTGTTTTGTTGTTTGATCAGGTGACATCACCATTTGGGTGACACGCAAATCACGCCGGGGAAAGAGGGAAGAAGTCAGCTTTGCTGACGATGCTTGTCCTGGAGCAAATAGAGTATCACATTGAACTTTCCTGAACGGTTGAATGATCTTTTTTTCAATATTGAACATGATGCCTTCTCTATTTTCCCCAGGGTCATTGTACAGCTACCAGTTCTATACATAAATGATCGTTTCTTTAAATAGGGGTACCCCCCGACCATCCACTATCAACCATTTTTAGAGTAAACTGTTTTTTTTTGGTAGCCCCATTTTGAGAAACCACTGAATGTATCATGTAGGTACTACTGTGGTAAAGTCGATGAAATCTCCCAGTATATACAGGTCACGCCGTGTCCGGAATTATACGAAGGTGTTAGGCAGTAGGTGTCAGCCACCCACGGAACAACCATTTGAGGGTACCCTCAAGTGTGGATGCCGATCCATGTGGTGAGGCCGTTGAACCAGAGAATTTCTTGTATGCTGCGGGGTTATCTCAGACTTCCCAGCATGCTTCCTGGGTGGTGTTGATCAGCAGCCAGCACTATTTCAAGAATGATGTTATATTATATATTCGATATTTTGATATAAAGAGCAGTATGATTAATGCATGATTTCAAAGACATGGCATGATTCTTAATCATGGCTTTTACCAAATAGCATGCCATGCCTTGCAAGGTCATCCATGCCTCACTCAGGAAATGACTTGAATCAGATGTGTTGGCATGAGTCCTTGGCCAATCTTTGTCGACCGTTATTAACCAACAAGTACCCATTGACGAAGGCCAATGTCATAGCATCCTAACCCTGATTACCAGGCTTGGTATGATTGAACAAAATCGACAGATGGAGATGTAGTAACAATATGGCGGTGGGTCAATGCCCTGTAGTACCCCCAACAGGTTACCCAATACATGCCCTGTAGTTACCTCCACCAGGTTATCCAATCTATGGAACGGATTTATCCCGGATCAGGATCGCCTTCCCAACTCGCCAGGGACCACAGCGGCTCCACTGCTCCCACGCTCAGCCTCACCGAGGTGGATGATCATGTCTACAAGGTTCGAACGTTCCTGGCCATCCAGCTCGGTGGGAAAGGATCCATCAAGGGAGTGATGGTGTGATCATACTTGGGAGCTGGTGTGCAAATGATAGCCTTGATGGAAACTGTAGCTACGAGTATCAGCTTTAAGTGCATCACAAATGGGAATTAAAGCTCAAGAACTCTATGACCATCAGTGACTTCTTTGGGTGCAACATTGCACCATAGACAGCAATTGTTGGCCAGCATCATGAGTCGTAGGTCAGTACTGGCATGACACAGCTACTGTTTCAGTGTGCTGCGTAAATATGACACCCATTGTTCATGTACATATTTTCACAGTACAAGACCAAGTATATTGGATTTGAGTCTCGTAGCTCAACTGCCAACGCTGCATGCCCCTAACACTTTTGCATAGTGTCAGTGTGTGTATCATGTGTACCAACAGATGTGTCACATACGTGTGTAATCGTGTGTATGTGCATATATACACCAATGTCTGGATATACCTTAACGGCTTCGCGGGGATACCGGGCGTTCTAAAAAACGATACTTTGAAGAACTGGTTTGTTGCAGTAGTATCCCAGAGGCTCCAATGACTGCAACTATGCTAGTTATTCACCAGCGACAGGGAGAGATATATATGTATACGTATATATATAAACATATATATACATATATATATATATATTCATTTATTTACATATATATATATATATATCAATGATATGTTCACATATGGACTCCGACTGTTCTGAGAACAAACATTCATATATGGATGTTCCATGTTTTTCCCCGGTCCATTTAGCATGGTCCATGTGTTGTTGATTTGGTGATCAGAATGATCAAAATAGTCCATCAACCATCAGCTTAGCCCTGTTGATGTTGATGACATCGATCTTCCACGGCCACTATTTGTTTCCTTTTTTCATCTCATGTGCACGGGTCTGGCACGGAGCCTTAAGCTCAACCTTGCTAGCGCACGTGCTTCAAGTAATCTATGGCGCACTTTGCGGCACAACCCCTTTACAGATCCAATCGCGTCCTCGTCGATAAAGCAGCGGTACTTTCTGGCATTTAATGGCTCACGCAGCATCGAAAGGCACAGTGGCATAGTTCTTGGAATGCCTTAGCTTGGTTTTCGTCAGTGATCCCTCTTATGATGGCTTGTTGAGCTATCAACCAGCCTCGTTGGGCTAATGGGTGCGGTGCTGGCGAACGGGGGCGAAGGGTGGCTCTTGTGCGCAAGGTGATTTTCAAGATGGATCATTGACGGATAGAAAGATCATCGAACATCATTGAAGCCCGCGGATTCGAACGATTTCATTGTGGGTGACAGATCATCGGGTGGATAGCAACACTTTGTCAAGTTACATGACACCCTGGCTACGGAGGCCATCACAGCAAACCAGCACGTTCATGGCGCGTTGCCCAAATTCGGTAGCATCCCAGGAACCTTAGCCAGCCCCATGTAACCAGTATAATTCTTATCCTGCTCAAGAAGTGAATCGCTTCAAAATAAAACATGAAAGCGCAAATCCAAACAAACTAATTTTTGCTGCAGTCCCAAATCCCTTGCGTTTGATCAGCGGTCAAATACCGATCTGACTTTTCCATCAGAGATAACGGCATGGACCAGTAGAATATTTTCACTCAGCTCACCAACTGCTGCAGATACTAACAGCCAGCGTTTGCAAGAAAGCCAGAAGCACCCGGTCAGCATATGCTTTGATTCGAACTTGGGGAAATTCACCAGTTTTGACGGTGATCAATGTCGCACAAATAGGATGCTGGTAATGCTTCAGATGATGTTGTAACAGCAACGCTGGCTGGCAATCCCCGCAACTAAAGACCTAAAGCGCGCTAGTTAATTACCATACGATTGCTGTCACCGGGTCATCGGCCAATGTAAACTCTGGGGTAGTATATGGGTCAAAAACTATTTTCAACTTGCAGTCATTGGATTTCCGATAAATGTGATCCATAGGTAAGGGATTGTGAATAAGCACCATGCAGCTGCAATCATTGGATCTTCGATGAATGTAAACTATAGGTAATAGATTGGTGAATCACTTCTGTGCTGTTGCAGTCATTAGATCTTCACTGAAGGTAGGCATTTCATAGGATATTAATCCGCCAGATCGTAGATAAATTTAGCCGGGCATTGTCCAAAAGGGGAGCACCACATCGATGGGATACAGTCTCCAAAAAATCAAAATTGAAATGATGAGATGCGGTCGGGTGATGGTGATGATGATGATGATGATGATGATGATGATGATGATGATGATGCGATGTGATGACGGACGCGGATGGACGCGAATGGAAGCGGATGGACGCGGTGGCACCTGGCTCTAGATCTGGAGAGAGGCTATATCATTGGAGCGCGCGGTGCGGGCATGCAGGGTGCTCAACCAACATCAAGTCAGACACTCCACAATATATAGAGTTGGCTAATTCTTATTTCCTGGTAATTGTGGCCTGCCAGATCAGCGTAGGTACCAAACCTGCCCCGACCTACACCATGCATTGACCTTGTGGGTCACTCAGGTAGGGAGGCTTGGCCATCTCCTTAATGTGTGGCTTGCTGTCACCGCATATTAATTGTTCCCTATCGATTTAGCAGAAAACAAATTTATGTATATATAGAGCCATCAAACAGTGGGTCCGGAACCCCAGCCACCGAACTAACGCAATCCGGATAATCTTGTTCGATCGTCTGAAATCTAATTTGTATTAAATTCAAGTTTCCCATGTGTCCAAAATCTTCGATCAACGTCATGATTGCTTTAATGCCTGTTGAACTTGTGAGCTTATAACATAACTTATAACTATGCTAACATGAATTATAAGTAGGGTAAGTGGGGTTGTAAGTTGGACAAGTCAAAATAACTTAAATATAAGTATTGAAAAAGTTATAAGTTATTTACAAAAACTTATCAGGGTTATAAGTTAACTTAGGGGCAACGTAGTAAGCTACTTATAAGTAACTTATGGGGTTGTAAGTTCCTTACGGGGCACACACAACGTAAAACCTATGTCGCACCTTCCGTCCAACTCTTATATAGCAAACATATAGCTCAACTTTTTTCATGGGCAGATCAAAATTTTCAAAATTCCAACCAACATAAAAACAATTAACTTCTAATTTCTTCAACAAGTTCCGCACGTTGACTTTCCGCTGCAGATAAATGCATGTATATACATATATATATGTATATATACTTGTGTTGCGCAAGTTTCTTTTTTGACATATTTGGGGAGGGTTTGTTTTAGTTTGCATGTTCTCAGGGTTGCATGTTTGCATGGGGAATTCATGTGTGGCGCTCTGTGGCTGTTTGGCTGTATATTTGCGTGGCTCGCCCGCAACTACGCTGGCTCGCCGCGTAGACTTCTTTTTTTCTTGCCAAATCCAAGCCATAAGCTGAAACGATGGCCGCTTTGCAGTACTTGGCATCGGCTACGCGTCTTTACGGTGAAATGCAACCTATGCAACCGTATATGTTTCAGCGGCTGATCGAACTGAAGCAAGCCTGCATAAATTCGCAGTTGGAGGAGCATCACGATACGTTTCACATTCAGTTCGTGCCCCCCTCGGGGCACTGGGGACAGAAATTTGGGATGATGTGCATCTTTCCAGACTTCGATTTGTGCTCAGCCCTGAAGAAAATGAGTCGGCTCACCGAGGCATTCTTGGGACTACTCGCAAGAAGCGAGGATGAAAGTGAGCGAGGATTTGGTAAGAGTTTGTATAACTTCATCAAATTCATTGACATGGCCCTGACAACAAAATCAGCCAGTGTTTTTCTGACCAAGCATCCCCATACCTTGGAGACCTGGAACGACCTGCTGACCTTTGCTGTGACTTGCACATGTTTCATCCATGTTCCTTGTTATATTCTTTTTAAATTTTGTTTGTTTTTTTTGGCAGTTTTTTGGGGGCAGATGCATTTGGTTGAATTCTTTGCAGCCCTGCATGAGGCCAACTACGCACGGGCGATGGATGCGGAATGGAACCCTCCTGAACCTCCTCAGCGTCCAATCTATATGGCCCCAGCAGAGCCAATGTGGCCTGTGACGCACAGAAACAGGTGGAACCGCAATCGACCCAAAGCCATGCCAACATTGACATTTGATGCTGTGGGCACCCCAGTCAACCGCTATGCGCCTGATCATCTTCAAGCTCCCAGGAACCGAGACCCTTGGGAAGAAGTGCATTCAGCTGATGCTTGGAGCCATGACCCATTTCTGGAACCTTCCACGCCAATGGGAACAATGGGAGCCAGAGTGAATGGTGGCCATGGTTTTCCAGCAGCACCTGCACCGCCTGCGCCTTCGCAAACCTCTCACAGTTGGGAACCAATGAAAGTTGAGATGGTTGAGCAGGAGTTTGAGTGCTGAATGCAAGGTTGATGGTCATGCTTGACCAATGCTCGCGGAGGGCAGAATTTTTCCAAGCTTTCTAGGCGCCGAGATTCGCTTGATTGGAGCCCACTTTTAAACTGCAAAAGCCTGAATGGTTTTTGCTGGAATCGGGTTAGCAATGGTCTACCCTGAAATCGCTGGTGTGCTTGCTGAGGATTGCCCGGCAGGAACCCAACCTGTATAGATCGTGCCAACAAGGTGCAAGAAAAAAACAACGCTGCTGCTGGGTTTTGGTTTTACTTGGTTTGTTTGTTTCCTCAAGTGAAGGGGTGCTGTGCAATGTGTTTCAATTGGTTTGTGTGATTGGTTCAGTTGAAATTTCTTAACCTCGAGTTAGTTAACACACTGCTCCAGCTAACACATCAGATATTCATGGATTCTTTGCCCTATAAACCATCAGAGGTAAAAGGATTAACTTATGGTTTCTTACCTCAACACGCATGTTGATTGCAGGACACATCAGAAGAATTTAAAAGCATTGTCAGGAAAATGTCAGGACCGTGTCAGGGGTATGTCAGAACCATGTCAGAACCGTGTCAGGCGCGTGGCAGGGGCGTGTCAGGGGCATGTCAGGGGCGTGTCAGGGGAGTGTCAGGGAAGTGTCAGGGAAGTGTCAGTTGATTTCTAAATGGTATATATGCACATTTGTGTATACACCAAAAAAACCATACAAGCCTCTACCATGCAAGTCTCATTGAACTCTTCCATTTGAACTTGAACCCAACACAAAGTTTGCTGCCAATCTTCAAACTGCATGCTGCAGTCAAGCTACCACAGCATGATTGTAAATCATCTCAAAACTTTTTCAAACAATTTTTGAAATAATTGAGTTCAAGCTTGCTGTTCAAGATGGGTTTCATTCTGATATGATGTCATTCGTTGCAAACGGTTCCTGGGATGTTGGAAAACTGATATTCAAAATGCGGAGGGTTTCAACTACATGGTTTATATGCACCCTGGCATTCTAACTGATATTCAAATAGTTCTGGTGTCACACAAAGGGTACAATTAAGCATGTTTCGTGGGTTTAGTTTGGCAACTTATTTTATACATATATACTATCTATATATATATATATATGTACATATCCCGCTGGGCGAGCCTCAGCAGGGACTATTAATTCCAAATGTACACACACACACACATATATATATACAAACATAAATTCACTATATACATGAACACGTTTTTTCAACATTGATGCATGCCCATGGCCAACCACCATGTTGTCTCTGCGGGAAGCTTTTCCACTCAAGTGGCTATAGGTCGAGGTATAGCCCGACCACGATTGGTTGAAAGGAAAAACATTGGAGGCTCGACCCCAATTTTGAAATTTCGAACCCATGGAGCATGGAGGTGACAGCAGTGGGGCGAATGGAACGGGGACACCAGGACCAAGTTCAGCCACTGAGGATGCTGCGCATCGAGATCATCGAGAAGGACTTACCGCTGACCAGAAAAAACAGCTTTTGCAGAAGATGGTCGACTTTAGAGGTTCGTGTCGTATTATGTATGAAGTGTTTCATTTGATGGAGGCACATGTGGAGCTGATGGACACGTTGCGTGACTTTTACTTGGATCACCTGCTGTTTGAATTGCCTGATGCGGTGCACAAAATCGTCGACCACGTGGACAAGGAACATCTCAGGTTACAAAGAGAAATCTGTGGAACGACTATTCACGAGACAACAGTGAGAACAAGACCTGCACATGCAGCTGCCACAAATCAAGAAAAAACACAAGTGAAAATGAAACGGGTTGCGGAGAAAAACATGAAGGAGAAACAACTGCAGCAGCTGCCACGAGCCAAGAAGAAAAAAAAGCAGATGAAAATGATACTGGCGGCGATTTTCATGAGTGCGCTTGATGGCAAAATTGCCAGCCAAAGATGATCACAAATTTTGAAGTGCGAAAAAATGTGTGCGCTATTTAGGGCTTGCAAGGGGGCTTGGACAGGAGACACAATTCAACCTTCAATCCAACCATTTGCATATTATATAATTATATGATTATACAATTCCTATGGACAACATTCCAATATATAAGTATGATTATTTTATTTACATCCTATTCTTATCCAATTATTTGTATATTGGTCAATGATTCAATATACATATACATATATTTATATATATATACGACTATTCAAATTTGGATTCACTTTTTGACTTTGTATCAAGCATTCACTGCCGAAGGTTTGCCATAAACAGTTCTTTGATGTGAATTTTAAAGCGGCTATTCCAAACAAACCAGCATGTTTTCGAATAAATTCTATTCATGCAATCAAGAAAATTGCTTTGCTACGAGCTATATATGCAAGAATCGTTTTTCAATTGTACATCAAGAATGCATGCGGGGGAGCCATTGCCAGAATCATTTTGCACACTAAAAACATGTTGCGTGGAAAACACATTCTTTGATACTGTGTGTAAAGTCAACGTGCGGAACTATATATACCTAAGAAAAACGCTAATTAAAGTGGTGAAAGCAAAAAACATCTTAGAATTCACATGTTGCCCCATGATTTTTTTGGGCGAGAAAAAAAGGCATGGAAAATACACGGAAAAAACGATGCAACGTGGGGAACTTATAAGTTACTTACGAGTGAACTTATAACCGCTATTTTTCTAGTTGCCATAAGTAACTTATAAGTTCAAGTTATAAGCTCACAAGTTCAACAGGCACTATAGTGTTGATGCGTTCAGCCACTGAACGATGCAAAAACTGTGCAGGAGGCATACAGCAGAATGCCTTGCTGCGGTCGCCCAGTACATTGAAACCTTCTCCACCAGGCTTTGACAATGTACATCGAACAGCCGCCCGGTGACCCAACAAAGTGGGCTGACATAGTTTCCGAGGCTTTCCAAACATTACTGGGGCACCGAGGAACGCTCGAACTGGTCCATACAGTCGGCTTTGATAATCAACCTCGCTTGGGTTTGTGGATAGTGCTCCCACTAGTTTTTGATCATGGTCATCGAGATGAGATTTGAATATCAAAACACCTGTGCCGTACACAATTGGTGTGGCTTGAATGTCAGCAAAACCCATGATACCAGCCAGTTGAAGTCTTGAGAGGGCGGTGTGTGTGTGTGTGGTTGCTGGACCAAAGCTATGGTGGTGAGAAGACATTGATATATAGCATTTCAACTCCTGCCATTACCATATCAGAAACCAAAAGCGAATACATGTAGGCAAAACAATTCACCGAGTGTCCGCTGGACCCCTGGGTTTAACATATCAGAAATTGGAAGCAAGAAAAAAAAATTCACCGAGCGTTTGATGGACGCCTGGTTTCTTAGTAGCCCTGCAGGAATGACGCAGCTCCAGCTTCGCGTAATTTCGCTTCATGATTCATCAAGCCACTTCCAATCACCAGGGCGTTCTACCAATGCAGACCCTCGCTTGCAGGGGCTGGCCAAGACAAGATACCATCCCATCCCATCACCAATTTGAAGGAGCTAACAAAAAGCAAACAAGTTCAACATGGATTGATGATCCGTAGTGTCAGGATGTTCCAACTTTGCGCTGCCTTTCCCTCAACCATGTTGCGCCAAAAGGGGCCGCGTGAAGGCGTCTGTCCACCACACAGTCTACTGAGTGGCGAAGGAGATTTCATGTAGCATTGTAGGAATACAACAATTGGCAGTAACTTATTGTTTTGAACCAGGTTCACGCTTGATTGGGTAAACCCTGTAGTGGCAGCGATTGGCTGTGCGCAAGGATTGGTATCGATTGCGATTGTTGAACGAATTCCCCCGATACCCTTGCAGTTAACATCCCGCTGTGTCTGGGGTCGTTTCCCTGCTCTTTAATCATCTTTGGCAGGTATTTGAAAGATCTTTGGGAAAAGACGACTGCGGCGAAATAGTGTCTTTTCGGTTTTCAGGCAAGATCTTAATCGTGACCAGTTGCGTTGAATTTGAGGACCATGCGCGGACCTGCAGCATAGGATTTACGCTGCGTGGTCCCAAATAGTGGAGTTCATGCCGGCGTACAAAAAATGGAAACCGGCGTAGCTCACTACCTGAGCACAGATGTAGTCAAATGATTAATTGGCTACTTATAATTGATGGTGGATAATGAATTGTAGTCAGTTATGTGGCTTAGGTGCCTGATTAGATTTGGAAAGACAGAGTCCGTGACAGAGAAGGCCTTGAAGCGGCAGACTCGCTGGACTGACAGCGATCTGTGGCGTGAAGCGGTTGTCACTATGCAGGCAAGATCGTGAATGTCAATATATGTCACGACCCGTCAAATTGAGAATCGCTGGGGACACGTTTCGGCCGCGCCTTTGCAGAATCTATTCCTGCACGGCTCGCTTGTTCACGCGCGTAGCGTCGCGAGTTAATTTTGCATTTATTGGTAGCTCGGTGCCACTCCATCCTGCAGGTTCCGGCTCATCCCCGCTTCATCGCGAAGAGGTTAACAACCCAGTATAGAGGTGCAACGATGTCCATCATAGCTCTGTATTGTTGATACCAGCTGCCAAATTGACAAATTTGTTACAAGTTTGTTCTGGTGGCTTGGCAAGCACATGGAAAAATCCAACACGCGCAAGTGGGCAAACCATGCGTGATAGATGACGCCCTCTGTTCCCCTTTAGCCTCATGCCTACATTCTATAAATATACACACACCAGCACATGCCTATGACTTAGGCATATTGATCTGAAACATGATCATGCTGCCCCATCGCCAAAGATTTGCATGTTGAGATTGTTGAGCTAGGTTTTTTCTGCTTTCCCACACAAATATCCACAAGTGGTCCGCAACGAAGTTTCCCAACCCCCAAGGAAGACCTTGAAGATGATTGAGCAGCCAACATTGGATGAGTTGAACACTCAACTGGGACTTCTGCGGGCATGGCTTCCACATATGGCGCGGAAACCCAGTGAAATTGAATTTGAATGGCTTGGCAGTGTTTCAAAGCTGGGATTCCAGCATTTGCTCTGACAGTTTTGGCTGGGGCGTTGGTGGGCATGGTACAGCTAGATTGGTAAGGTCACTTGCGACTTTGGAAAAAGTGGAGACATTGAAAAAAATCATGTACGCATGGGCAAAAGCGGGCAAGTAGTAACGATTTCCAAAATTGATACAGCAACGTCCAGCGGAAGATGTTAATCATCTTGCGAAGTTGTTTGGACCTTGATTCCCACGTATTTTGCGTGCGTGCATCATAGAGACGCAATTGTCACATTTTATTGATCTTCTGCCTCTGGCAGCCATGCAAAATAATGATCTGAATCGTACCCACAAAGACGCGTCCCGTTCTGCATTCAAAAAGACGGTTGCAAACCGAACTCTTTGCAAAAAAGGGGAAACCAACTCACTAGTGCAGAGGTTTGACTCATTTTCAACACCCCCCCATCCTTACATTGCCCGATGCGCATGCTGACTCAGATGATAATTTTTTGTTGATGTACCTACCTGCAGTTTCTTTGTTTGAAAAAAGAGCGGAAATATGTTTGCCAATCAGTCATTTAAAAAAAGGTCGAGGAGGTTTTGGGGAATGCCAGGCCCCGACGATATTTCTATCAATGACACCCAATCTTGGTGCCGCTGCCAAATAATGCAGGTCAATTGTGTAGCCTTCAGGAGTAACGTGCACAATTTTCTGATGGACAATTCAGCCGGGGCCAAGATTGTGGTCAATGCGGTGGTTCCTCTTGGAACGATGGAGGCACAGCCGGGGCAACCACAAAAACTGTTTGCATCAACGTGGACGCATGATGCAAGCCAGAGTTGGCAAGTGTTCTGATCCCATATTGAGGCAGTTCGGGCACACATGTAAATAGAGATTACGGACAAATTGGTTGTTGTATTTCAGGATGGTCAGCAGGTTGTTGACCAGAAGGACCAGCGCTACTTTGTACCCTTCATGAGCATGCCAAATTAACCAGTGTTGTTAAATATGTTACAAAAAAATCAACAATCGTGGGATTATGCTGTATATGCACCAATTTTCACCAAACTGATTCACCCATGATACATAATCCGATTAAAAAAAATGTTGATGCACATTGCCATTTTGAATCAACCATGATCACGATCATGGTTGCTGCATGTTGTTGTTATGCTTTGCCACCCTTGACCCCACAAAGAGTGCACCCCCCAGAAACACTTCAGTTGCGTCCTTATTAGTATTTGATGAAATGGTCACCAAACCAGTTATTAGTGATTGATGGTGGTTATTGACCCTTCCCTGAAAACTGCTGGTTTGTGAGCATAAAAACATCTGACCCCTCAATTTGCCTATGATTTCGTGTCCCAGGTCCAGTTGGACAGTGACTTCGACCTCAATCTCAACAATGCGGCGGACCCTGCCGTGTGGACACCTGGAGCGTTGAGCCTCCCCCATGGATCATCGGTGAAGCACTGTTGTGACCAAAAATTTGAGCCATGGAAGTCGTGTTTGGTGGTCTCAGGTAAGCCGTCGGTCCCTACAACCAAGGGAAGCAGCATGATGTCCGTAGCCATGGGACCCCGAAAACCCGCAATTGCCAAAAGCAGAGGCTTCGAGTGAGACAGCCACATGTGTAGGTTTGTGGTTTTATAATCGTGGTATAAACAAAAACTTTATTGCCAAACACGTCGAAGAGAGGATACATGTGCAATGCAAAAACATATATGGATACTATCAAAGATATCGTGGTTCTGGATATTGACCACAATATTGCTGATAGATTGGCTACATTTTCTGATAGGTGTGGTTGTGGAAAAGGTTTGCAACCCAAGTTGGATCAAGTTGGCAGAAGAGGAAAGTGTCAGCCAATCACTAGATCGTCAAGGATAGATACAATTATGCACCGGCACATGCACATGCATACTTATGTTTCGCATAGTTGTGTGAGATCTTTGTCTCTGTTGTTTGTAACACGCCCCCCAGTGCTGCTGATGAATCATTCTTCATCAACTAGCAGTGCTGTATCAGTAGCAACCCCGCCATGATCAGCCAGTACTAAGTGTTGATGGCCATTTGTCAACAGTAGCCATTGACCATCACTCCGACCTGTCCGTCACCAGGTTCTGAAACACATCAGCCAAACGCTGCGCAGAGGTTGGGGAGCCCACGACTCACGACGATTAATCGATGGTGAGTTGATGCTTAAGACTGGATTTTGTTGGCAGACAGTGAGACCTTAAACTCGGGGCAAATGGATCATGGATCTTAAGAACTAGTAGGTACACGTGCCTCACACCAGCGTAGGAGCTGGTCTCATGAGTTGGCCTTGGTTGGGTCCGGTCCCGCATATTGCTCAGTGGTCAATGCTGGCAGACATGAGCAGTTTGTGGCTGTGGGGATCCCCCGGGGAATCTCCGAGATTTCCCAGTTCAAACTTGTGGGGGCCCGCCTTTCCTTTTCAGATCCATTCGTGTGGCTGGTAGCTCACTATGTTGCTCATACAGACCAAGAGACCGTTTCAGTTCAAGTATACTCCGAATTGGTGATCTACAATTTCAAGAAGACTTACCGTGGTCTTCATCGCAATTTCAAGCTACCAGAAGGTGGTTCGGATCAAGACTGTGGTACCCTCTAAAAACTATTGAAAACCCACGTCAGAATTGATGGCTTTTGGTGAGTTTCCATGCATTGGGCCACTTCATGAGGGCTCCTGGTCACATACCCAGCTTGCTTCCCCTGCAAGATAAATGGCACTCTTGGACAGCCTGGAGTGCGCAGCCTGTTTCATGTTGAAAGATTGCCCCTGTTGTAGCCGCCAGAAACAGCTGACATGAACCATGAAGTGCGCATCATCATCCACCATACCACCATTCCACCATTTTTCACCATTTTTGATCGCTTTTGGCTACGATGATCCGAGATTGTTAACATGTGGAAACCACGTTTGAACATCCATTAGCCATCCAGTAAGCATAATTGGACATTTACATTTACGCAACGCTTCAAAGTATGATCAACCGGACCATCATTAACATGCATCAAGCACGCTATTCTCCTTAATTAACCATCCTCAACCATGATCAACGATCATAGTCATCATTGACTGCAGTGACACTGCCGTTAGGCGACGATCTGAATGGCAGCGAGCTGCGTTGATTGCTGCGAACCCCAACTAGCCATCGCTGCCAGGGTTTTAGATGGTTGTTTATTGTCTTCTTTGGACAGACTTTGGACAGTCAATGTATCTACGTTGAAGTTACCAATCATGGCAGCGCTGTTTATCCCGGAGCGTTGTTGGCCATCCTCCAAGAGGGGCTCAACAACTGGGTTGGGCTGGGGCATAGGAAGTGTTCGTTATACCAACTCGGCTACTAGGTGGTAGCTGCTGGTTTGGGAGGGAGCTAAGGAGCCAGGGGTATCCCTATTATTTCCTTTTAATCGGGGAGCCATTTGAAGCTACCAGGAGTACCCTAACCAACTGTTAGTGGCTGGTTAGTAGCTGCTTAGCAGCTGGCACTAGCTGGTACATGCTGGTAGTTGCCGGCTGTACTGAAACTTGTTTAAGGAAACACTATTGGAGGAAACCCATGACTGGCGGCCTGACCTGATCAACTGATCATGAGTCATCAAAGTGGTTCCGGCTGTTGGTTCCGTTGGTCCCGGAGCTATAGCCATGTTAAGCGCCGCAAGAGACCATCCAAAGCCTACCTCCTCGTCATTATTGGTAAAAAATCAATGGGAGAAGCCGCTGAGGGCCCGGTTCAAGCAACACCCACCAATAATTTCACCATGATACAACCAAGAGTCAACACCACTATGAAGTAAACACAGCAGTTGAGTGCATGTGATCTTTCCACGCAATGGTTCAGTTCTTTGACTAATCACTGATGAAGTAGTTGGCCATGGGATCGAATTTGCCCCCAGCAGTGCCCTTCAGCGAACCGGGTGCGTTAATGTGCGAGGTGAGGAGTTTTGTTGAAGCCGCACAGCAAAAGTAATGGGCAGCAGGTCTCTATCAGTTGATGCGCTATCTCTGGGGTGGGATCGCACCCATTTCTTGAGTGCTGCACTTCCAGAATCATGTTTATTTGAGTTTGCACTCAAACGGGTGATAGCCCTGGAGGTTGATTGAGCCATATTCCTGGGGTGGGATAGCCCCTGGAGTGTTTATTTGATACCTACGAAATTGAGTTTGCACTCAACGGCTTATGGCTCAATAAACCCCAATCCATATCCCAGAAATTGCCGCTAAAGAGAATCTTGGCAAACAGACACTCGATGAGTCGCGTGATTCTAGTTGGACTTTGGCGTGAGATATTGAATAAATTGAAGATCACCATGACATTGGGCAGTTGAGAGAATCACAAGAGGCATTTGAGGTTTTTACCAACAGGCAATTGCGGAAGAAAATCTAGGCTTGGCAGCATCAGTATGCACCTTGTTTAAACACAAAGCTGAAGGAAACACCATTGTGCACACCATCCATACTGGGCGATGCATATCATAGATGCTAAAGCACCCATAGCCTCTATATAATTAATATGGTTATGAATGCATAGTATCAATGTTACTGCCATCCTATGAGACTACACGCAACATGTTCAGCATTGCTCTTCACCTCAAAGGGCGACTCCGCTTCTGTGGACAGAACTGTGAGGACGTCCCTTCTTTTTCTTCCGCGCGCCCTTGGCCGCTGTCGAAGAATCAAAAAAGAGTCCACCAAATGCAGTTGGCAACAAGATATCGGCGTCCTTTGTATATAGATGATGTTCTTGAACCGTGAGTCAGGGTTGAGACTATCACAAGGAAATGATATGGTGCCCGGATTTGCCCATTTGGGACTTTGGGTTACTTGTTCTGTGTAGCGAGTGGATTGACTACTTGGATTTTTTGTGTATCAGTATTGGATGGTTGACTTCAGCTAAGCAAGACTGTCATTATCGATCCAACATGGTGTTGGTTGTCCATTTTGACATCTTGCTACGTCACCCACTCCTTGCGGATCATGGAGATCTAAAAACTGAGCTAAGAGTGTTTGCCCCATGTTTTTTGTTCAAACGCGGAAGGAGTGGTATACCTACATGCATACAGGCATACATACATGATAATGGCGTATGAACCTTTACAGATTTGAAGGTATATCATATCGATACCGGTACGTGCATCAACTAATGCATACGGACATTCATGCGCATATGCACACATGCGTATAACCATGTGGAGCAACATGCATACAAACATATGTGGACACATGCAGGAAATTGTGATTGCAAACACATGTGCAAAAAATGCATACATGCATACACACGTTTGCATAAAGGAATGATCTATGGCTATAGTTCAAAACGTATGTGTTCCGTAGCAGTAGCAAATACACATATGCATTTATAGTTTTTATATATAGGCAAATATAGATGTATACGCGTGTGTTTATCACATGCATCCTACACATTTAGAGACTCCAAAAAAAGACAGGTTGAAAACCATGAAGGAATCTCATTCAAGAGTCCGAGCATGGATTTCTCAGAGTCGGACACTGCTCCAAAGTTCCAACTTGCCTCCAGGCGCATGGCAAGCGCGCAGGCGTGACCTCAACTCGAGTGGCTGGGCTGAGTCGGTGGAGCTCCAGCAACCGGGATATGGCAACCGTAGGTTGCTGGTGATGTCGCTACTAGTGGTTCATCTCTAAGGTTCGACTTGCTATTTGAACATTCTTGGTTTGTTGTGTTTGCTTTGATTGTTTTTCTTGTTTGCTGGGTTGCTCGTTTGGTTTGTTTGGTTGATTTGCCCTTTGCAGGGTTTGCTAAGCTTTGTGAACGCAAAACACATCATTTGATGCGCCATGTCTCGAGCATCGCCAAGCCTTGTAGCCTGTAGCGCTACTACTAGCAGCTGAAATGAAACGTGAACACGCACCGACGCCAACGTACATTGACAACAACAACAACAACAACAACAACAACAACAACAACAACAACAACAACAACAACAACAGCAACAACACCAACAACAACCACGAGCAACAATCCGAGGCAAGGACAAACCGCAACGACAGAAAGCTGGTCACAGCACTCCGTAGCACCTGGCAGAGGTCGCGAGCCTCAACCTGGTCGACCTGGCAGGGTCGGAGAGGCAGCAGGCGCCCCGTGGGTCCATGGTACAGCTGTCACCCCAGCTACGACCGGTATGGCCGGCATGTGCAACCAAGTGACCATGGTAGGCAAGCAACTCCAACAGTGGGAGAAACCAGCTGATTACCTATTTCATGGTAACTGGAAGCATAGGGAATGGTGTGGGAAACCGCACACATTTGGTTGGACAGACCAGCAGAGTTGAAAAACGATTCAGAATGACCATGGGTGGTACAGAGATGAGCTCAGACAAGAGGTATGAACTGTTAAACTGCCTGTGTTTGTTGCAGCCCCTTCAAAATATGTACTCTGTAGACATGCAACCGAATCGCGGTAGGTGCCAAACATGCTCTGGCCACAAGCAAGTTCTGCGATTCACATCATGCCTTGATTCTTCAGATCGTTCTTGATTATTCTTGATTATTCTTGGCCATATATGGTGGTTTCTCAAAATGGAGGTACCCCCAAATCATCCAATTTTAATCATTTCCAGTAATAAACCAAGCTCTTTGGGTGTCCCGTATGGCGTAAGAAACCACCATATTTATCCATATTTCCTTTTTTTGACGATTATGATGTCTATTCAGCGACGCAGCTTGCGTCAAGCTCGCCATGGCCGCCATGCTGGTAAATGGAAGCGAACACCTTAAGTGTTTGATACCATAAGCCACCCATGTTTGGAGGGAACATGAGGGAACCTCCCAACCTCCACCAGCAATTAAGATGGTTTTCAAAAAGGGGGAACTCCAAATCATCCTTCAACAATAGCAGTAAACCATCCATAACTTTGGGGGTCCCAAAGTGCCTTGAGAAACCATCACGTCTACTTGGTCCCCTGTCCCCTATAATTGATGGTTACTAGCCCTATTCTGAACCATTATGAATGGTTTCAATATGTTATAACCCACCATCTTCCACCATTAGTTCATGGTGCCCAGTGCCATGGATCTCCGCCACTGCGTCAGCACGCGGGTGATCCACGAAGCAGCTTGGCGTCGTACACAGCTGACACCAAGGAGACCGAGGTCTGCGGTGACATCCCAGGGTTTTGAAGGGAAACAACCAGCATCAACCAGCGAAGGTCGAAGGTCCTAGGATGTCCTAAGGTGTCCCAGGGTGTCCTGGGTGTCCTAGGGTGTCTCAGGGCCCTTGGGGTTGACATACTCTTTACAAGATGGCATGCTGGCTGTAAAAGGTGGCAGTTTTGCTACTCAGGTGGCAGGACAAGTTAGGATTTGGTAAACCCACTCCAGTTGGCACAGGAGGCGGCGCCTGGCAGAAACCAGAAATCCTTCGAATACTGTCACCTGAGATTGAATTGTCCCAACATGCCCTACCAAAGCCATGAGTGAAAGCAATTACATTATCTGCCAGCAGTTCCAGATCATACTCCGAAAATCTTCGAAATCTTTACAACTCTGAAGCTCGTGTGATTTCTGTGCGCGATCGGACCCCATGATTGTGGTCATGTACGCGTTTGGGGGTTGCTGGGGAGTTGGTGGGGGGTTGGTGGGTCCTCATTAATGGCTCTCAGGGCACTTCTGGCCTTCCGAAGGAGAGCCTGCGGGTAAAGGAGGCTGCTGCCATCAACAAGAGCTCGGATGCTCAGGAAGTGCTACTCGAGGGATGTAGCAGGGGCGCGGGTTCAGTGGCACCTCCACTGATGGCTGCCACAAGATTCAGAATCACCCACTTGTATGAGCCAGAGCTGAAGCCGTTTCATTGGAGTTGTCAGAGTGGTGCCCTGTAGTTTGGTAAGTTGGCAATATGTTGACTTCTGTTGAATTGTATTGATGTGATATTCTATGTATCTAGATTATCTAAGGCATTTCCAACAAGGCATGCCATTGGATATCTACTTGTATATTGCATACTGTATGTGTCCAGTTGCGCATGACATGACTGCAACCAAGATGAATTACTGTATACAACAAGCAGCTTCATTCAAAATGATGTGCTGCAACATTTGCAGTATTTTGGAGGCACTCCTATGGCTTGCCAAGTCAAATGACTATCCAGACAACCCACCAATGGTAAGATGAGGTGACACATTCGTGTGATCCCAACAGGCTCGGATCCACAAGTTTGAGTATTATCAGTATCCGAAATGGCGATCTGATTTTGCCAGACATTCAGACTATTCATGGCTTAACTGCATGGCTGTTCAATACCTCATCTTTGTGTACCTGCCTGTAGGTTTTGCATCATTGTATTGGTAGTGATGTGCTCACCAGAGTTCATGGCTACATCGTCAACATGTGCCATCTCAACATCACTGAACATCACTGTCATCATTTCATCACAGCTGGCTTTAGTGTTCATTCATCGCCGCTCGAATCATGCAGTGGCTACAGGTTTGAGTGCTTTGACGAACGTCATCATGTCCCTGTCTCGGGAAGAGAGGCCTGAGAGCCTGTGGAGAACATATGACATGAGCCTGAGGTAGCTGTTTGTGTAGCTGGGTTGGGTTGAGGCTTGCGTTGAGCTTGTGTTGGGCTGAGGTAGTTAGCGTGAGTTTGCACTGTATCAGTTGGTTGGTTAATTGCTTGGTTGGTTGGGTATTCCAGGGCAATCTAGTAGGGATAGCATAATGACTTGTGGAATTGCATGGTCACAATGAACATGTCCAACGATTCATTTCTGTAATGAGGAATCCCATGATTCATTTCCTGATTTCGGAGCTACGTATGAATTGATTTGAAAGCATGAATGGCTTTGCCAGCTGCTGATTGATTGAGGGTCAGTCTATGCCTGGATTCCTGTTTCTTTTCTTAATGGTGGGGCCGCCCAACCAGCATCCCAAACTGATCTACACCCGTTCCACGCATGTGTTCCAGGTAGTTCAACGTCGAATTGTATAGCTAATGATGACGTAAATGGCGCAGTTGTCATTCCCTACGTGCTTCGGAAGCATGTGCTATAAGTTTCTATCGTATTATTCAGCAACTTCCAAATGCCAGTTCAATCTCAATCAATGCATCCAAATTGCTGTACCTGCTCGTGTCTGAACAAGCCTGAAAGTGTATGTATCCACAATTCTTCTAGTCTGACTGTCAGTTGGAGAAGCTAAAGAAAATTCCACAAATATATCCACTATTGAACCAATCAGGTATCCACGTTGGGATCCTTTTGATCATGAATGGCATCGGCCCTCTGACATCAACCCACTCCACGCTTGCATCAACCCACCGGCTGCCGGCAGGACACGCCGCGGGCGAACCGGAGAGCGTGGACGTCTGCTGAGCCCAGCGGACGTGGATGCAGCAGGGAGGATGTTGGTTGGTTCATGTCGGTTGATGTGGGTTGATGTGGGCCTGATGTGGGTGGATGTTGGTTGATATCGATGTTGATGTTGATGTTAGTTTCAAGAATCGACCAATCATCCTGTTTGCTTTAAAAAGTTCTTCCTGGGGCTGCTTGCCGGTTCTTGTTTCGGTGGGTCACAAGCTGACTAGTGGCACAAGAATAAGGCTGTCTGGAATTGGGGTTTCACTACTAACCCGATTGGAAGGTCACCATCAAACACGCGTGAATACCAACATTGACGCCTGCAAAGAAAAAAGCAACGGGCGATCAGGGACCCATGTTTCGAAAGGCGTTGGAACGCTGCTGGGACGGACAGCCCCTGGCACGAAGGCAACAACTACGTCCACTACCGCGATAGCAAGCTGTGAGCCGGTCCTGTTTGGCGATCGCTGCATGTGCTGGATGATCTTTACATGTTTGCTTTGATGCTCTGGGAATCCTTTTTTTTGTGATTGCCAATGTGCCATGGATCCCTTGCTATACCGTTTGAAGTTGTATGATTTGCTGATCGCTTGCACTGTGATGCAGTGGCAGCCAGGACCTTTCTCCTTCGAGATTCGTTGGGCGGAAACTCAAAAACTGTCCGGTGACCCCAGACGGAGAGGTGATGAAGAAAATGGGAACTGTTGACCGTGATGGATGATCTTTCATGTGTTACATGTATTTTAGGCACGTAGTACTGTATTGAATCTGATGGTAGAGTACCAGTCAACCTTTTACCACACAATCACGGCACGCTTGTAGATGATGCAGATGCATTCTTCACTATTTGTTCTATTCTACAGAAGTGTTAAATGACATTCAATATCAAAATATGCCGGATATGTTGTTTTTGTGTTTGCAGAAGATTCTATGTCTCTTCAATAGTACTGATTAATTACATTATATAATTCCTTCCATCGTTTATCATATTATATTTTCTTATGAAGCATCTTCATGATGCTGTTCGTTGTTAGATTCTTGTGTGGAGGGAAACAATCCAAATCCACGTTCACTGACCAAGCTGGACGCAGCAATCCTTTCAACAGCAATGGTTTCGACCGCTGTACAAAGTACAGCCTTTGCACTTAGGCAACCAGCTGGTAGAACATGGCAACGTATTGGTGAAGCAAAGCGTGTTTCGCTCACAGATGATTGCACCCCAGCCAAGGAAGTGTCGCAAAAAATCACTGAATGGGCAGCATTCATAAATACGTCGGTCAAAGTCCTGTATCTAGTGTTATCTTCATCAAAAAGGAATTGCCGCAGTCTCATGGCCAATTACTGTAGTACAAGTGGAAGGGATTGTGTTCACTGTATGTACAGTAAATGTTCCTTTTTCATGACACACACACATGTTCATGTTTTGATCACGATATATCGTAACATTATTAATAAAAGTGAGTTGATGTTTTTGTGTTTTCCCTGTCAAATTGATCGCCAGCAGCAGCACCAACGGGTGACGACGCTCCGCTGGTGAAACTTGGCTCGAAGCATCCCCGATTTTGGAGCCACCGCACGACTGAAGCTTGGCGTTAAAGCTCTGGAAAGGCAGTGGCTGTAGGTGTCGTGGCTTCCAACTTTGCTTACAGTTGACAAGGATAACTTGGATGATTGAAAAGTACAAGCCTGCCAACAATGAGCAGAGTCAGTTTTAAGCAAAAATTGTTTGTTTCATTAAGCCCTGTTTTCAGAGATTGAGTGACATTGCTTTCTTAGATCTCCCGGGGCATCTCTCCTGGCCCCTCGGAATTGCTCCCACCAAGGACGACATGGTTGTCCCACGGTGCGCAAGCGCTGCCTTCTTGCTGTTGCACGTGCTGCTGCCGGCATGCCGTGCTAGTGATGAGCGGCTCAGCCCACTTGATTGGTGCTTTTTGTGCTTCATGGTTGTATGAGTTTTGGACAACTTTGGGTCAAGGTCATGCTGAGAATAGTTGCTTCATCGTTGGTGACCAACTGCTGTTCACTGCTTCTTGACGCGTAGTCACACTTTTCCTCCAGAGGTGGTTGGCCATGGATTGTAATCCAGGATAATCCAGCAAATACTAGGATTTGTTACATAATTACAAAGCCAGCCTGACTAGGCTCCTCGAGTGCTCCCTGTCAAGTCTTTTCCAAAACTTGATGTTTGTCCGGTTTACCGCATAGACTATTCAGGAAGCAGGTCTCGAAATCCCGCATCAAAATTCCAGCCAGCTAGGTCGATTCGGCATTGTGCTTGCGTTCAGTTGAGATATTTGGACCAAAAGCAGCTAGATAACAGAAACAAGGTCAAGAAAGTAAGACCCATATGGTCTTTGCTTTTGTTTAACAAACTTTTTTCGGTTTGGGACGGCCTAGAAAAAATGACTCCTCCTCCAGCACGGAAATATCACACCTACTTCTGGGAGTTTGGTGTTTCAGATTGTTTCCTTTGCTTTGCAGGTCCTGTACCTCTAAGATCATCTAAGTCCATCAGTTAAGTTATGGTTTCTGATTTGAAGACTGCAGCAAGCTAGGAATTATCGCTGATCCTCAATCATAAAGCATCAGCACTATTGACCAGCATCCCTTTGACCAATCGCTAGCCATCATGGAGCGTCCGCAACTTATCAGGCATCATTAAAACAATTTCAATCACCATTTCGCCACTGTCATTATTGATGTAGCCATGGGCCATCAGCATTGATCACTATAGTTCAGCCATTGACAATATTTTCATCGCACAAGCTGACTTCATGGCAGTGCATACGCACCCCGAATGCCTAACCTCCCAATTGAACCAACATTTGTGAATACAACTACGAATCATTATTGTACCAGCAATATATTCAGAATCAACAAATATGATCAATCAAATGTCGATATCATTTCCCCTTGTATACAAACTACGGGTTATATGTTGTCGAATTATTATCTCCCCAATGATTATGTTAATGCAACAGTTAATCATTTGCCATTCATTCCCCAATATTGTTAAACTACTAATCATCTCCAATATTGATATGTAGAATCATTAGTATTAAACCACTAATGATCCCCAATTGTTCCCGAATGATTGTTCCGTACGTGATCAACATAAGGTATCATGACTGGGCACCATTTTTATACGGTACCTGTTTAACATAAGCATGGTTATAGTTGGTATTATCTATGGTTATTTTATCATTATTATACAAGCCGGAAAATAACCAACAATTTCATGGGGAAAAACATGATTGGTAATAAGGGAACCGGGGGTACAGGGTAGTGATATTCCCTAGTATGGGTCATTATCCCCTTGTTGATAACCATTGTTAGCAATCCGCCATAGGGTGAGCATTTCCCCACTGCCGTATCGGTGGATCATTTCATGGTATCAACATATGATGGTTTCTCAAGTCATAGGGGGTACCCTAAGTCGTCCTTTGTTAACCATTTATGGTAGTAAACCATCCATTTTTGCGGGTCCCCTATGGCTTGAGAAACCACCATATGTTGTCCCCAGGTCGCTGCCAGCACTCAGCGCGGACGACCAGTGCGGAGACAGTGGCACCTGTGCCCTCCAGGCGCGGGCGCGTCGTTACCGGGTGCCTGACCTTAGCGTCCCTGGCTGGGATGACCCGCCAAGTTTCGGCGGATATGTAGGGTGATGTAGTCGTCTCTCAAGCCACACCCCCAAAGTAATGAGTGGTTTATTGTTGATTATGGATGGATGTTTTGTGGGGTCCCATATTTTGAGAAACCACCACGTTGTGAAATGTGTATGTTGTGATTTTTGGTTGATTTGCTAAAGTGTACTTTATTTTTGTTACACTCTTGTTCTAACAGTTGGTTGGTATCGTACCCGTTGTACTGATAGGTTGGTAAACAATTTCATGTATGCAGCTTTAGGTTTGGCAGCGAAATGATGACAGGTGGAAAGGTTTGCAAGTCCGATCTTCCAAGTTTGATCAGACTCGGCAATCTCTAGTGCATTGAGTGGACCCAATTTTGAGTGTCACTGGAGTGCACCAAAGATAATGTTGTTGATCATATCAAGTAACCTGCTTGGTGTATATATATATGATATATATAATATATATATATATCAATATCAATATCAATATCAACCATGTTTAATTGAGACATCTTAAGAAATTACCGGGAGGTCAACCCCTCCGCCAAGAAAAAAACATTAAAAAAAACAGGGATACCCTTAACTTGATGGCGTCAAAGGAAAAGGCCTCTCACGTCCTCAGGAAGTGGCAACCATGGCTGTGATTCATTCCATGATGGTTTAGCCATTATGAACCATTCTAATTATGATGATTTACCTGGTGTCATCACCGATTCTTTATTAACAGAATCATTTGGTTTCCATAATTTGATATGTTTTTGAACCAACGGTCAGCTTGTGTTTCAGTCACTTCGCAGTAATCGGTTCATCTAGGTAAGTCGTTTTTCGCCGCAAAGAACCTGAACAATCATGTTGATAAACATATCAATGCTACTCTGTGGTTCACACAGTTGGTTAAGTTCATCAATACAGTACATAGTGTTGATTGATTATTAAATGCCTTTAACTATATTGACTGTGGTCAATTTATCATTATGACTCACACATAGTGGTAAGTAAGGTTTAATCAAATGATCATCGTCAAGTGAGTGACCACTATTCAACAGTTCCCTCCCATCATTAAGCATCAGTATTAACCGTCAAGTCACAAGATTCACAACCTCATTGCTAAAATCAGTTAAACAGTAAAGGTGAACTTGTTAATTACAACATTTGAACCAACTACGAACCATAGTGGATCATAATTTATGTTCCATTCATGATGAATATGATGGCAACGCTATGATTCGATCCCATGGCACTCTTTGTTTCTGCTGCCAGGCACTGCAACATCACGCAGATCGCAAAAGTGAGGAGCGGGTGGAGGCCATGGAGGGTGCGGTGGTAGCCAGTTGTTTGATTGTTGATGGTAATTGTGGTTCATGAAATGATGGTTGTTTGATGGTTATGGTTGTTTAATGATTTATGGTTGTTTGATAGTTTATGGTTGTCTGATGGTTTATGGTTGTTTGATGATTTATTGTTATTTGATGATTTATTGTTATTTGATGGTTGATGGTTATTTGATGGTTGATGGTTGTTTGATGGTTGATGGTTTGTTAATCGTTTACGATTGCTCATGAATGGTTCATAGATGGGAAATCATTGGTTATATGGGGAGATAAAAACAAGGCAACGAGACTGGAATCGGGAATCTGATGTATGGATATTTCTGGATATTGATTGCCAGAGAAACCAAACCTAGTTATAGTTAATTGTTCATACTATGATAGTGGATAATGGTCAATCATTTACCAGTCATAGTGATAGGTGGGCCAATCAAATACAGTACTATGATAGGCTTGGCTATTTGGCCCACCAAGGTTAGAATTTTCCGCCAGGAGCTTACCATTGGCTCAGCTATGACTTCCATCAAAAATCACAGGTATTTCAGCCAGAGCGTCAGCCGAGAACAGGTCAGAAGCAGTAAACCTACACCGAACCTGCCGACAACTTGGCAGAAAATCCACAAGTACTGAAGGGGTGAATCCCAGTTTACTTGATGCGCCTGAGGAGGATCTATTCGCAGCCTCAACTTCTGGTGGTGTTTGTACTTATTCGCCAACTTCGTTTGAGCCGATGGCTCTTTTGCAGAAATGAGTACAAGGGGTCCAAGGGAAAAGTTCCAACATGAGACTCATTGCAGGTTATTTGCAGACATACACTTATATCTCATAGTAGATCATATGCATGTAATTATACTACTATTAATTTTGGTTTCATTGATAATGTGACAGGAGTGTTTGACCTAGGATAGGTTGATTCACAAGCATTTTTTTGCTCTGGAAATAAGGCGTGTTATGCGAGCTGGTATTTCATTGTAATTATTCGAATTATTCGGCATCATGATTGTCACCATCAGCATCATCACCACCAATTGTCAGCATCATCACCATTATCATGGTCATCACCACCACTATCATGGGCATCACCACCACTATCATTGTCGTCGTCGTCATCATCATCATCATCATCATCATCATCATCATCATCATCGTCATCGTCATCGTCATCGTCATCGTCATCGTCATCTTCGTCATCTTCGTCGTCGTCATCATCATCATCATCATCATCATCATCATCATCATCATCATCATCACCATGTTCACCCTCATTCCCGATGAGAAACTAGTTCGCGCGAACCCTGACGTTTGCCCGCGCTTGACTTGAAGCATTTCCCTACGTTCAAATTCCTGCGCAGGGCCGTTGTTTTTGAGTCTCTAAGTTAATAAACCTAAACCATAAACCCTAAAACCCTAAACCCTAAAACCCTAAAACCCTGACCCTAAACCCTAAAGCCCTAAACCCTAAAAACTTAAACCCTAAAGTCCTAAACCACAAATCACTGCGTATTGCCAGTGGTTTTGCAACTTCTCTAAGCCATCTTGACTTTGCACAGCATCCTCCATTGCAGTGACGCTTTATGCGTGTGGGCGAACGTCCGGGTTGGGGGGAACTAGTTTAAAGGTACGGTCCAGACAGCTTTGGCCATGGTTTTAATTCTCCCAATTTTGCCAAAGGCACGGTGATACTTATTTCTCCTTGGTGACCAATCCTTCTTTGAGAGATTGATAATTGTGTTTCTGGAGAGCGACAATGGTTGTTTGTGTGTAATTTGTCCACAAAGAATGCACTGAGTTTGCTATTCCACCTGGTATGATCAATCACTCACTTTGCCTGACGTCATCCATGATTGTTCAATCACCACCATCAATGTTCCAACGAGGTTGTTCTTGTTGTTTCTGCTGTCGCTGGCTAGGTGGCAGAGACCGCGGCAGTGAAGGCAAACGTCACTGGCGAGCATGATCTTGGTGAGGAGAAGTCTGAAGGCAAAAAGACAGAGAAAGCTGGGCAGAAACTTGGCAGACAAAAGGTGAGGCTGGGCTCTGAAAAAGAGGCTTGTTGAAAGTGCAATGCTGAAAGGGCTGAAAAAATTGGAAAAACAAATCAGCTTTTGCCCAAAGAAAGCCGTGCAGAGAAATACACAGTGAGAACCGCTCAGTTGATATCGTTTTTGCCCAAAGGTTGGGACGTTCCCAGGAGCTAACTTTGAGGCCCAAGATGAAGAACATTCCAGCTGTTGAAGTTGCTGGTTTTGGCGCTATTTTCAGGTGCTAGCATCTGACAGCCATTTGTGGATTGATTGCTAGATGTGTACACAGATAGATAGGGCACACTAGATTGAGTGTACGCAGATAGGCCGACATCACTGGATAGATTCATAGATCGACAGATAGGTACGGTAGTCGGTAGGTAGGTCGGTAGGTCGTGTACATGATGATCAATGACGGCAACGCTTCTTGGCCACCCAGTGTTTCATGAAGTTGCATCAGAATCAGAGACAGGAATTCGTATCAACTAAGCTGTACCTGTACCTGATTGAGACTTCATATTAGCACGGCATAGCTGTGCAGTTGCTTCTCAGCCAAGCATTCTTCCATGAAACAGCAAAGGATGGATCATGGCAATTTATAGCTGCTTGCGAACCAGCACTTCCTGAAATCCAACAGCTGCAAGTAATTGTGCAGCCATCAATCATGGCAGTGCGTACTGGCCAACTATCCGATGAAATGACACCGATTTGAACAGTCCTTCGGTGGCCTGACTAAATTTTGCGAAATTCTCCAAGGACCAAGGTGCAGAAAGAGAAAACTGCATCCATCTTCGACTGCAAAAAGGCTGGGTCCACTGCAGCTTTGGCTTCGATTTATCACCTTGGACTAACCATTGTTGAGATCATATACCACTTAGCCCTTGGTATTGTGGTAAGCTATAGTTGATCATCACAAACCATCTTGGCCATATTGACTGTAGCCATTGTTGAGCTAGATATTAGCCACGAATCAACCATTCTTACCATTGTCAAGTATTCTTGATCATTATATATACCATTATGGTGCCATGATATACCATTAATGGTAGAATGGTTCAGTATATTCTTGATCATTATATGCCATGATATACTTTGATTAGCTGCTTGATCACCATGGTCACCACGAATGGATCTACCCCTTGGGTGCCAGCGTGGCGCTGCCTGGCGCTGGCGCTGCAGGACACAGGGGGCACCTGTTCCTGGTTTGGGTGCTCCAAGTCGCGCCATGCGGAGCTTCGGAGAGCAACAAATGGGGTGGTTGTCATGGTTGATGATGCTGGTTCTAATGATGATGCTGGTTCTAATGATGATACTGGTTATAATGCTGATACTGGTTTCAATGATTGTGGTTATATTGATGATACTGGTTGGTGAATATGATGGTTCTTCGTTTTTTTTTTTTTTTTTAATCATGCTTGATGGTTAACAATGATTGATGATGCTGGTTAGAATGATGGTTCTTCATGTGTTTTTTTTCAACATGCTTAATTGTTGTATGATAATTGTTTGCACTTGCGGACGCCCACCCCTGGCACGAATGCCGAGGCAAGCAGGTCAGGTTCAAGAAGCTAACAAGTTCAGGGAGGAAATATTGCCATCAAGAAGGATCAACAGCCAAACAAAAAAAAAACCATAAAGAAAATGAAAAGGAGAAGAAGGCTTTGAAATGATGGCATCACTCCAACCTGAACTGGACTGCGAAACTACGCCGAGCAAGAGCCCTTGCAAGAACAGTTGAAGAATGAGATTTGCTTGAAGGTCAGAAAATGAACAATGCACAATCACCCCCGGGCTCTCGCAATGGTTTTACGCCTGTGAATGGTTGATAATGATTAATAATGATGGTTCATAATAATGGGTGATAATGGTTGATGAAAAGTGGTTGATGGTCGTAATCATGGGTTATTGACGGCTTATAATGGTTAATAGTGGTTGGGAATACGACAGAATGACCACTAAAAGTGGTTCAACAACTACTAGTTGGTTTTATCATGCTTAAGTATGAACGGTCATTAATGGTTGATAGTGGTTGATGAATAATTTGAAAGTGGTTGATCATTGCCAATGTCAACAACGGTTCATCAATTGCGGCCGAGTTCATGGTGAATGATGGTGGATAAAATAAATGGTTGGTAGGGATTGATATTGCTTGGCAATGATCAAGGCTGACACTTTCTTGATTTTCATGATCAAGGCTTGACATTGGACTGATGATCCATTGTGGCTAGTGCTGGCAAGGGCTGATACGTGGTCGACGAATGGCTACTGGTGCTTGGCAAACGGTTATCCACAAGGCCAAAAAGGTTGGATTGATGATGTTCCTTCTGAGAAGTGACGTCATCAGGTATGGTTCTTGGATGCAATGACTTGAAAATTCAATCATTTGTTGGACATACGATATGAAATGCAAATTGTTCTAGAGGTGCACAACTGTTGTTGATTCACCATGATGCACCATATGTGTGAATCGAGGTAAAACCCGATTTGTGGTCGGTTTTGCGCCTGGTCAAGTGCAAGGTTGTCAAATTGATGTGCTCAATCACCTATCAATCCAAAGCATTTGCTTTTTTCACCAATCGATCACCTATCATCTATGATGATCAATCACCTATCAATCACCTATCAATCACCTTTCAAAGCATGTGGTTTTTATTCCTGGAATCGACTGGAGTGCCAACCGGTTGCTGCTTCCCAGGATTGCGAGAAAGGCAAGTGCACATGTGGTCCAAACCTTTGTTCCCGTGGCAGCAAGGATCAACCTAACCACTACTGTGGGCAGTGAATGGAGTTGTTTCCAGGAATTGAAGAAGGAACATTCACATGATGAACAAAAACAACTTAACATGCGCAACCATTAGATCTAGGGTTTGAGGTGCCACCATATTCTGTACACAAGCGCCTGAACTATGTTTACACGTACAGTATCGTACAGTAGTTCTTTTGAAAACGTGAGGCGAGAAACGTTTCGTGTTGAGAGACCATTTGGACCTCCATTGTGCTGCCGTTTCAAAGAAACTCATCTCTAACATTTGTATTCATAGCAACTTGGAAGTGGTACTTAGCTCCAGCATGCTCTAACAGTAATCTGTGAGCACACGACACTTGGCAGTTTGACAACTTGGCAGTTTATGCAGGCCCCTGAACCCTACCATGAAGCCTGACTATACTTGGACCCATTATACTCGACCATTTACATGGTTGGTCCACTGCATTAGCTCGCAGACTCTTCGTCATCGATCTGCTGGTGGGCACCCCGCAGTACCATGGTAGTAGCTGGTAGCACCCAGGAACCGTCGATGAAACGAACACTACTGGCTGGTGATTTCAAACATTTTTTATTTTCCCTAGTGATTATTAACAATTGGTTGGTTGACTAATATTTTTCATAGGGGCTGAAATCACCAACCAGCTATATTGTGTCTAAAATCTGAATGACGTGATAGATCTCGTAAGACTTCATAATATTCTTAGTACATCTCTGATAATCCCGTCGTATCAGTCAATATCAAATATCATTTGCCATATCATATACCCTGTATAGTCATTCAACACACGCTCACACCTCGCTGATATATATACATATATAATATGTATACATATATTTGTATACATATATATTTATTTAAAACATATATATATATTTATTTACACATTTATAACTCACATATACATAAATGTGTATATATATATGTATGTTGTGTATGTGTGTATGTGTGTATGTGTGTATGTGTGTATGTGTGTATGTGTGTATGTGTGTATGTGTGTATGTGTGTATGTGTGTATGTGTGTATGTGTGTATGTGTGTATGTGTGTATGTGTGTATGTGTGTATGTGTGTATGTGTGTATGTGTGTATGTGTGTATGTGTGTATGTGTGTATGTGTGTATGTGTGTATGTGTGTATGTGTGTATGTGTGTATGTGTGTATGTGTGTATGTGTGTATGTGTGTATGTGTGTATGTGTGTATGTGTGTATGTGTGTATGTGTGTATGTGTGTATGTGTGTATGTGTGTATGTGTGTATGTGTGTATGTGTGTATGTGTGTATGTGTGTATGTGTGTATGTGTGTATGTGTGTATGTGTGTATGTGTGTATGTGTGTATGTGTGTATGTGTGTATGTGTGTATGTGTGTATGTGTGTATGTGTGTATGTGTGTATGTGTGTATGTGTGTATGTGTGTATGTGTGTATGTGTGTATGTGTGTATGTGTGTATGTGTGTATGTGTGTATGTGTGTATGTGTGTATGTGTGTATGTGTGTATGTGTGTATGTGTGTATGTGTGTATGTGTGTATGTGTGTATGTGTGTATGTGTGTATGTGTGTATGTGTGTATGTGTGTATGTGTGTATGTGTGTATGTGTGTATGTGTGTATGTGTGTATGTGTGTATGTGTGTATGTGTGTATGTGTGTATGTGTGTATGTGTGTATGTGTGTATGTGTGTATGTGTGTATGTGTGTATGTGTGTATGTGTGTATGTGTGTATGTGTGTATGTGTGTATGTGTGTATGTGTGTATGTGTGTATGTGTGTATGTGTGTATGTGTGTATGTGTGTATGTGTGTATGTGTGTATGTGTGTATGTGTGTATGTGTGTATGTGTGTATGTGTGTATGTGTGTATGTGTGTGTTTGTGATGGAAGTGACATCAAAAAATTCAGGGACGGTGTCGACCGTGGTCTCAGGTGCCCGATCTGGGAAGTGCCAAATTGCCGAGGCCAGGGTCACGGCAAACGGTGCTGCAAGGGTAAGCACTGGTTGTGGATTGTGACACCCTGGGGCTGGTTTGCAACACGATTTTCCCCAAGTGTTTGGGATGGTTGGTTGACTAAACTTTTTTGCCCGGCTATAACCATCAACCAGCTGGTGTTCAGGAAATTCGAAATTTTGTGGCTTTCACTTGGTTCTCCAACAGCCAATAGCCAGTGCATTGTCACATGTGGCTTATTGTCGATACCCCTACATCAACAGTGCAGAATAAACTGTCGATCATCCCTTGTGGCGGTTGGTTTTGGCTGTCGTTGTTTTGTTGTTGTGCTGCTGTTGTAGTCAGTGACTTTGCTAGTTAGTTACTGTACCCATCGAGTTTGTTTGTCATGACTTGCTTGTTCAGTTTTGCTAGCTGTTAACTCGTGTCTTAGAGTGTGGGTAGTTGTCAATGGCCATTTCCCAATCATCAAACTGTTTTCACCATTCAGCAAGTCCAATATTTTGTAAATATGTTCCGGAATCTCCTAGCTGGATCAAGCAGATTGCTGGGATATGCCGGGAGAATCCGTCACACCCCACAAATACCACAACATACCACAAGCATCCAGACTTCACTTGCCCCACTGCCGCTTTGGCCGTGCTGAACACGGCCTGACCTGGTTTTCTTTGTTGGGCGCAGAATCTTGGAAAAACGTAGCCGCGCAGTCTTTGATGTAGTGCTCCCAATGAAAGCTCCCACAATTCTTTGGCAGTATCACCACCATCACCACTATCACCGTTTGATTCATGATGATGATGATGATGATGATGATGATGATGATGATGATGAGGATGATGATGATGATGATGATGATGATGATGATGATGATGATGATGATGCTGGTGGTGGTGGTGGTGGTGATGATGGTGGTGGTGGTGGTGGTGATAGTGCAATTCACCACTAGCAAATGCAGTATCACCACTTGCACCATTTGAGCTTACTTTTGGTTCATGGTGCAACCGAGCATGCGAAAACCTCGGGTCGCCGCGAAAGTTTCAGCAGCAGAATGCGACACGGTATTTCATGCAACCAAGCTGCTTTGCAAGGCATACTCGCTTATTGCTCCATGGTGTTTTCAGGGGTGCTCGGAAGTTCTACAATGCTGATCTGAGGGATTGTTGGAAATTGTTGAAATATTCGAGGCTTCTCATGTTTGGTGGGTGAATTTTGCTACCGTAGCTGAGCTGCAGACCTATTTGTTTCTCATGTTTGCAGCTTAACCTAGCTGCAGATCTAATTTTGTTGGTCGCCCTGCTATACGCTATGATCAAGGCTGGCAGTTGCAGATGGTCAGCCCAGGGGCGCATTCAGGCATTGATGATAGATCCATATCTCCTGAATCATCAGATAATCTGGTGATTTCCCATTGCGTATGAGTGGTTTAAAGCATCATTTATCTCCCCTTGCAGCCCCTGGCAAGGAATTCCCAAGATTGCCAGACACCCATCACGAAACGCAGTTGGCTGACCATGGTTCCCTCTGGGCGCAGGGCTACAAGATGGAAAAGACCACAGTGCCTGGATCTTGAACCGTGAGGGAAAACGAGCTGGACGTTGTGTTGCGCACCCCCCAACTGGTAGGTTGTTTAAGCGCAAATTCTGTGCTGCTGGGATTCCATTCTAGACTTCTTGGGAGCTCACATTTACTGTGCGAGTCCATGTTCAGCCATAGAAGCATTTTGGTCAAATCCCCTCCCTCATCCTTCCTCAAAATGTTTGGGGCATTTCATGGCCGGATGATATGAATGGGAGATCTAGCTGTCAATCAAATTCCGCAAGGAAGATAATCATCACTGGTTGAGTCTCCCGTGGATCTTCCAGGGACATGGCCGATAATCTCCCCCCTGCACTGTTTCCTGGAACAGCACATCGTTTCTGGGTGAAGTCAGAAGTAAGTTGTAAAGTGAGCTTCAGCCATGAGCCAGCAATGGCTGAAAATCGCAAATTCATACTTATGACTAGCAGTTGCAGTGATTCTCAGCCATTGCTTATCACAAAACCCCGGGGGTTATAACCCAACTTACGACTGCTGGAGTGCCCACATTCGTAGCTGCACCAGCACTCCGACCTCAGATGGCTGAGCGCGACACTGGTGGCAGCTGCCGATTCTTTGCATGCGATGAGAGCAGGGGACCCACCCACTGCGATCGAAACCAAGGCTACAAGTGCCTTGGTGAGGTCTCCGCTAATGTTTGCCAGTGTTTGGTTGAGCACCGTGGTCTCATAAGTATCTGCTTGGTGGATGGATTGGCATTTTGGATAAGAATATGGACGGATAAGGACGGTGGTCTCACAAGATTATTTGGTTGGTGGTTTCATTATTTTCACTAGTATTATCAAATGGTTGGATGGTTGAATATATATATATATATATTTGTCATTTGGGTGGAAACCAGCAACCAGGTATGTAAATTCTTGCAATGTCAGGGTTGTTGAAAGGCGAATTGATCCGATCAACGGCTTGCATCAGCGCTGCCAGAAACAAAGTGAACCCTCTGGTAGAAACCGTTTATCTCAACATTATGCCCCGGCACAGCCATACATTGTAAGCTTTTCATGAAACCAAAATGTTTGGGAATGGGCTATGTTTATGGGTGCTGCCGCTGATGCTGATGATTGTCAATGTGGATTCTGATCGTTTTGATGCTTTGCTCCTGTAGCAACGATCATGATTATGTTTCTCACTACAATCATTTTGTCTAATTACAATGAATATCACTATGATGACTATCACTGTTTGGTTGGTAGTTTTAAACATCGCTTTCTTTCCCCTATATAGTAATTATGAACAATTGATTGGTTGACAAGCATATTTTTTCATAGGGGTGGTTCAACCACCAACCAGGTTGCAGATACTTTGTGCTGCTCTCATCAGCTCTTGCATGGTCAGTAGGATGCAGATGTCTAGGGCGAGGATCCGGAGCCTCTTTGCGAGCTCAGATGGTTGCTGGGCTTCAGGTGCGGTACCCACATCCAGAACATTTGGTTCGTACCATGCTAGGCATTTTCAGATATTATGTAGGACAGTTACTACTTACTAAAGGTAATGATCATCATGAGGGATGTTTATTAGTTGATCATTTGGTGCTTGGTATCTCTGACAAAGGCCTCAGGCCTCTCAATGCATGAGGGCAAACAGATTGCGGCGTGGTTCAAGAGCGATGCTGTATTCGTAGCTGAGGTGCTTTTGTGCTGATGGATTCAAATCGATCAAAGGTCAGTGCACCTTGGCGACGCAGCTATCAGCAGTTTCAGGAAAAACATTAATATCTGGCATTATTGGCATGAAACTCGCTATGCCAAGCATCAGATGGTTGAGAATTTATGGACATGTTTGGCCGACAAAAATGGTTGGTTCATGTTAGTTGCATACTAACCAACTATTTTGCACATGCATCAATATTCGAATTCAGCTGGTGTCATTTGAGGCGGTGAATCTACTTCTTTTAGAGTGGTGATCAAGACGCGTCAAGACCATGTGCGATCATGTGTTTGTTTATCCATCTATTCATGGATTCACTGATGCTTGTTTATGCGTTTTTCGATTATACAGTGTTGTTTCACCTCAAAGATCCAGTTCCACACTTCTTGTTGTTGCTAGTTGATCCTTGAATTCGGTTCTTGCGTGGAAGAAGCTCACAGTCGCAAATTTCTGGGGTCAAACCCCGACCGGTTCTTGGCAATGCCAACCGATTGCTGTGGCCTACCAATGATCACCAAGTAACCAATGATCAGGCTGTAATCTATTGCCAAAATGCCTTGACGTAGTTGATCATTTTGTAGGGATTGTTGCTAATAAAACATGTTTGAAAGGCTACATGTAGAAACCGAGGTATCCCTTGACTATGGTTTCAGAGGGGTTGAAACCACCAAGCAGATCTTGTTGGTCTTGTTGCTGTTGAGAAGATCAGCTGATGCTGCAGGTATTCCCAACTTGGTCTCCACCCTTCCCCCGAACCAGGCGCGGCCAGAGATGGATTGTGAGGTCTGTCTACTAATGGTGGTACCACCGACCATCCAATGGCCACTATTCATGGGGGAACCAACCAACTGCAATGATAAAGGGCAGTGTTGGCGGTCACTATATACTCAGACTCCAAAATTGTTGCGATAGTCATTCCAACAGTTCCACATAGTTTTTAAGGTACAGCAGCTACTTGGCATTCATTGAAAACTCAATGCTGGTTTTCCAGTTCCGTTGAAAGTCATAAATATGCCCTTTCGTCCCATCTATGATCCAAAGAAAGCATCAGTCTGTGCGATTAGAGTTCAAGACCCAGAGTTCGACTTCAATCGCCAGTTTCCATAGCAACCACACCTCCAAAAAGTGTGGTGCAAGTTGTGATGCAATACATCCGTATCATGAGGTGCCTCGTTCACCAAATGCAATACCCGCACTTTGGACATATCTGCTTGAAGTGATGTTGGTCTCTGCCAAGTGATTTTGAATGACTGCTTGACGAATTGGTGCCAAGTGTCCCCAGCAGATCCCTGTTCAAAACTGGTTGCACGAACTCAACAAGTGGCCAGGCTGAGGCAGGTTCAGTGGTCTCGAGTAAAAACTGCTGGTGAATTGACAGTTTTAGGCGGAGG
>VSDK01017221.1:0-18308 GCA_009767595.1 Symbiodinium kawagutii | reverse complement strand
TCCGGCAGCGACCACTAGTCGTGCATGGTCGTGCTTGAGGTCCGGCAGCGACCACTAGTCGTGCATGGTCGTGGTTGAGGTCCGGCGAGGAGGAGGAGGAGAAGGAGAAGAAGGAGAAGGAGAAGGAGAAGGAGGAGACAGCTCTGATAAAATCTAACAACCCTCACCTGACAGGTGGGGAAAAGTCCCAAGAACCGCAGCAGGAACGACATGGTCGAGTAGATAGCAGCAGCTGCTCGTTGTTTCTTTGGACCTAAGTTCTGTTCCAATTGTATCTTGAAGCCGGCATTGCCTCCAACTTAGCGTAAGGCAGCAAAGAATCCATGTAAAGTTGTTATATGCTGTTGTTGTTATTGTTGCTGTTCTTCTTCTTCTCCTTCTTATTTTTATTATTCTTCTTCTTCTTGTTGTTGCTGGTGTTGTTGCTGTTGTTGTTGTCGTTGTTGTTGTTGTTGTTGTCGTCGTTGTTGTTGTTGTTGTTGTTGTTGTTGTTGTGATTTTTATTTACTTGAGGCAAAACCTTGCAAAAACCCTTCACAACTGTTATTGCATTCCCGCCATGTTTGTTTCATACGTATTTTCCCATGTGCGCAAATGCATATGTGGAATGACTAAGTGGACTGATCTACATATTCATACATGTTCCTTTCATTATTGAACCGATGTATCATAATAATATTTATAAATATATATATATATATATATATATATTCATTTATTTATTTACACCAGCATATTCTTGGCGAAACCAACAAACATGTGGAGAACCCATGATGTGGAGACCACGCGCAGGTTACGGCTACGGCTTGCCCTACGGCACACCCGGCGGCGGAATGCCTCCATACACCCCACCGCCACTTGGACGGCGAAGCGACCATGAATCAGCAGTGTAGCAGCAAGTAATAAGTAACTATGATCAACATTTAGAATGGTGAGTTGGCACAGTTACACATTTTGGTTAATTATAAATGATAGTAACTATTTTGCAACGATTATTTTTAAATGTTGATCATGGTGAGTTGACACCATTACTATGATCAACGTTTATAAATGGTTCATTAAATGGTTCATAGCAAAGGTTCAACCAGCAGGGTAACAGCAATGATCAGGGTAACCAGCTTGAGATATCTGGTTAGGAGCCGTTGCTGCCATTTATAAATGGTACATGCCCAGATTTGGGTACTTATTAGCCATGATTACTTTCAGTGGAAGGATCACCTGGAAAAATGATGTCATTAGTCAGTTTCAGTGATTTAAATTGGTTTGTGATTTCAATGTTTAAGTTTCCCTGCTAGTGCTACCAAATGGATGTTTGGTTGATTATAATTTTTGATAGGGGTTGTTGAAACCACCAACAATGCACTGTATCATTGGTTTCATCATGGTTGACAAATTTCGAAACACTCTTTGGATCTTCAGTTGGGTGTTGCTGGGAACTTCACAGCAGCTTTTCAAGACTGATAAAAATCGACCAATATATGGGTTGTTTCTCCACCAGACGCAACCCATCAAATGTATCCAGAATCTGCGCATCCTTGAGGACTTTGCGCTAACCTTTGGGAACAAGTTAGCTCAAGTAAACATCAGTAAACATGTATATGCATCATTATGCATCTAAGCATCCACTGCTTTCTGGGGAGGTACTGCTTTCATGTGTGCATCGCTTCCCTCGTTGGTGTCTTCCTCGCCCAGGAGCCCATACGCCTACGCCAATCCCTATGGCGTGCCCTACTGGAGGTAGCTGAGCTATGCACCTGCTCCAAGCAGAGTGGCTTGGGCAGACAGGTCTCAAGTCGAAGCCAACAGCTACCCTTAGCATCTTTAGCATCTTTAGCAGCTAGGAGTCAGCTTGAAATAGCTGACATCACCTAGTGGTCTCAGATGAAATTAAGCCTGCAGTGGTCGGTGTCCCGTCGTCACTGCATTTCACGCCAAAAGGGCGGCGAGGACGCGTTGATGGCGAAAGAAAATGCCATGGGTTCGTGCCACAAGTTTGTGAAGGTGTGATTCCGTGTGATAGGGATAGGGATTAATTACTGATGGGGCTACAAGCTATGCTCATGACCAACAAAAAGCCAGATGGACCCCCAATCTTTTGGTTCCCAGAGGAAATGTTGGCATTTCACAGTTTGCAATTGCTTTGCAGTATGCTATATAGTCGTCCCCGAAAAGATAGAAAAGTTTTTCCAGGATGTTGCGCCCTGGAAACGGTATGATGAATTTGGGCCCGACATCCTGGAAAATATATGATGAATTTTTGGGGTTGTCCCATCTGGGGTTTTTAGTCCAGGTTCTTTAGGTTCCGGCGAAAGGTTCAGGTGGGTTTCGGAGGGTTCCGGTGCAAATAGCTGAAGTTTCTAGAGGGTTCCAGAGGGTTCCATTTAGAGAATGTCAAGATATTCCGGATGCTGCTACCCAAGTTTTTCAGATTTGTTCACCACTGAATGCGTGATTTAGTTGGGGGATACAAAAGATGGAAAACAGTTTTTTCACCTAGTTAACAAATATTTGCCAATGGATGCTTGATTTACTTGGGGGATACAAAAGATGAAAATCATTCGAATGCCGTTTATTGGGCAGATTTAGGGTGTTTACATGCATTTCTGCATATTTTCTCAGATATATAATCATATTCAATATTTTCATTGATAGATGTAAATAAATAAATTGCAACTATTTGTTTATATATTTATATATATATATAGTTATATTCAAATTACTTAATGGTGTATATAAATATATTGCACATGTATATAAGATTATATAAAGATATTTTTCATGTAATTCAGGCAGATGAAGATAGCGGTCTATATTGTTCACATCTCAAAGTATAAACGTATATGGAGGGTTCCAGCGCAGATAGCTGAAGGCTCTACACGGTTCCAGAGGGTACCAGAGGATTCCGTCTAGAAAGTGTGCAAATGGACGCTGCTACTCAAGTTTTCCAGACCGGTTCACCACTGAACCCGTTATTTAGTTGGGGGATACAAAAGATGGAAATCATTCCAATGCCGTTTATTGAGCAAATTTAGATTGTTTACATACATTTTTGCATATACAAATATGTAACTATAGGCAATATATTTTGAAATGTATATATATATATAGGAGTGTATTGTCATGGAGGGTTCCAGCGCAAATAGCTGAAGGTTCCAGAGGGTTCCAGACAGTTCCAGAGGGTTCTGTCTAGAAAATATGCAAATTTAGGATGCTGCTACCCAAGTTTTTCAGACTTGTTCACCACTGAACGCGTGATTTAGTTGGGGGATACAAAAGATGGAAAACTGTTTTTTCACCTAGTTAACAAATATTTGCCAATGGATGCTTGATTTACTTGGGGGCTACAATAGATGGAAATCATTCCAATGGGCCTTTTATTGCGTAAATTTGTATAAACTGTTTACATTCATCTCTGCATATCTGTCAAGATATATGTTCTAATTTACTTTTGGTGAATGAAGATAGCCGTGTATATTGTTTATATCAACAAATATGTATACATATGTATATATACATGCGCATAAACCTTCCGCTTGCCGCTTGTGCGTCATGAAGAGGTATGATGTATGGAACAGGTTGGCTTTGTGATGGGGATATGCTGGGTATATTGTTGGAGGATGTTGGGTTATAGTATATATATATATATATTTATTTATTTCGTTTTTTTATAGGTAACTATCATTTGTAGGTTGGTTTCCCCACGGGCGCCCTATTGAAGTATCGTTTGTCTTGAAAATAAACCAATTTAGGATGCTGCTACCCAAGTTTTTCAGACTTGTTCACCACTGAACGCGTGATTTAGTTGGGGGATACAAAAGATGGAAAACTGTTTTTTCATCTAGTGAACAAATATTTGCCAATGGATGCTTGATTTACTTGGGGGCTACAAAAGATGGAAATCATTCGAACACCGTGTATTGGGCAAATTTACACTATATACATGCATGAAGGCACACTAGTGAATAGAGATAGCTTGCCATATCGCTTTCGTATGGTATTTAGAAAATATACATACATATAGATTCATACGTATATATGTATTTCTTGAGATAAAGTAATATATAGATATATATATATATGTATGTGTATATATGTATGCACTTTTCTATTACAATATGCGCACATATGTATTTCAATAACAAGCATGCATCATGAGCTGCTTTGACGTTCCCCATTGGCTCCAGTCCTGCCATTTGCTTTGATGTTGCTAGTCTGAAGAAGATAAATCAGTAAATTAAAACTATATAGATATTGCTTCCACCCACCTTCATATATAAATATATATAGCTATGAAAAAAGATGCAGATATATAGAATGATGCCAGCTTCGCAGAACAGATTTTCTTGAATCGACCTGCGTTCCAATTCCTCCGTTGCTGTGGGGGCATGGCGGCGGATCTGGCAGCTCAGAAAGTGTGCAATGTTCTGAAGCATGTGGAGAGAGGCTCAGATCATTATGCTCTGCACCTTGGCATCTAATGGCCCTGGGGATACAGAAGATAGAAAAGCAGAACCGTGAGGTACCAGATAGCAGCAAACGGATATTACATATTCATTTTCATTTATATATCGAAAAATATAAATGAGGGTGCATATTCGGCCTGTACATAAATATCGATAAGGATTCATAATTCATACTCAATATTTACATACACAAATATAGATAAGGATTCATATCTATATATATAAATAATCTCTATATACACATATATTCATGTGTATGTGAAAATAAGTATGCCTTTGAGCTGGATACAACGTCGTGTCACGTGCTCCAAGTGATCACGGGTCGCAAATACACACCTAGGCTGGAGGCTGCTGACCCTTCAAAACTGCCAACGGACGCGAATGAGAATCTCCGTCGCCTTCTAGTGGTGACAAACGGTTCTGCTGAGCAACTTCGAGCTCTTCACATGAGCCTGGTGAGGAAGATCCACCCGGACAAGTGTGGGGAATCTTTGATTTGCTCAAAGAATTGAAAGGTTTGAGAGGTCCATTTAAACACGTTTCTATCTTTTGTGGTCAGCAGGGGTGCACTGCCTCAGGTGTAAATTTGGCCATCTTTTTCCAATGTTTCGGGAACGCTTGCTGATTTGAGGGGTTTTCCATTTTTTGCAAATAGCATCAGATTTTTTCATATTGGGGGAATGGACATGGTTTTACACAAGTGGACAGAATACTTTTCCATCTTCTGTATCCAGCGGGGGTCTTTAAATCCCGACCTTCATCTACACTATGGGTGTACATTTATATTTGTATTTGCATACTTTAGGATTCACATGTCGGTCACATTTGCATCTTTATAAAACAACACGGTTTTGATATTCAAAAACATCGATATATATATATTTATATCAATATTATGTTCAAAATTTACAAATATATAGATATATGAATATATATTTGTAAATAAATATATATATATATATATGTATTACACAAGTGGACAGAATACTTTTCCATCTTCTGTATCCAGCGGGGGTCTTTAAATCCCGACCTTCATCTACACTATGGGTGTACATTTATATTTGTATTTGCATACTTTAGGATTCACATGTCGGTCACATTTGCATCTTTATAAAACAACACGGTTTTGATATTCAAAAACATCGATATATATATATATTTATATCAATATTATGTTCAAAATTTACAAATATATAGATATATGAATATATATTTGTAAATAAATATATATATATATATGTATTTATATTTAGATTCATTTGTATATACATATATATATATATTTATATATATATATACGAACGCATTTGAACATGTAAAGACAGTGCTATGTATATATATATATATGTATATACATATATATATATATATATATACGAACGCATTTGAACATGTAAAGACAGTGATATGTATATATATATTTATACAGATTCATTTTCAGACATGTTTTTTCGTGATGTGCTTGCTTGAACTGGCTTTCTTTGTCCTTTCTGAGGATTCTCGGGCAACTGTGGCTATCCAAGCCGTCAATGATGCATGGGCAGTTCTTCGCGTCCCAGCTACGCGGGCCGAGTACAACCGGAAGCTCATTGAAGATGCCATGGATGCCGAGAAGAAGTCAGCGAAGAGGAAGACTGTTGAGGAAGTCGTGAAAGGCCACCAGCGAAGGGCAGAGGCAGCAGCAGCCAAGAAGAAAGCCAAGGGGAAAGAGAAACCAAAAGATGAAGATGGAATGGAGAAGAAAACGAAAGCATCTTCTTCATGCCCTAGCGCAAAGGCATCTGCTTCAACTGTGAAGAGCAAGGAGGCAGGTCCATCCGGCTCGGCATCTTCCTCGAAGGAGTGGGTTTACTGCAGCCTGACTCGCCAAAAGGCTGCTGCAGTGTGCAAGTCTCTTCTCCAGAAGAAGCTTGTGCGGAAGTTCGAGCACAAGCCTTGGGCTGGTGAGACACACGCTCAGGCCGTGGCTATGGAATTTCAATCTGCTTGCGAAACAATGATGACAGAGGTGCTGGGCATGAGCAAGTTGGACAAGCTCAAATCGTTCTGCACCGATCACGAGATCGAACTCCCAGCTACTAAGATCTCGAAAGCATCATTGATGGACTTGATTGAGGAGGCCGGGAAAGCGGCGCAGGGCTGGTATGGGTTTTCTATCTTTTGTACCTACAAGCTGGTTGCCTACTTCAGCAAAGGGTGCCTATATCATATCTGTTTTATTTCTACACATAAAATATGAGAATTTGAAATTTATATATATATATATATATATATATATTTATATTTTGTCATTAACAATTAATAATAATACTAATATTCATACTAATCATGGCAGATATGATTGAATAAATAGGTGGTCAATTGAGGACGCGTGGGTGGGAACTGGACGCTTATACCTATCTATCCATATACAATCTATCTGTTTATCTATCTATCTATTTTTCTATGAATATATATATACCTATCAATCCATGAAAAGACCTCATAGACATATTTGTAATCCCATATGCTTTTAGATATCATTGGTTTGCTGTTTGATGCGTGGTTTAGCTGAGGAATACAAAAGATAGAAATGTGATTATGTTTGCATTCAAGTATATATATATATGCTTATATTTATACATATATATATACATATTTGTGTGTTTCTTTAGTAAAAAATACCAATCCACAGCTTCAGTCAGTCGGTGCTTGGCATCTTGGCTCCGGAGGCACAGATTGATGGCGTGCGAAGTGTGACATGAAACAATCCATAAAACAAGTGACCATTTACAATATATATTCAAATATGAATCTGCATAAAGATCCGCCTGAATCAATTGTTCAAAATTGTTCAAACGATCCGTGGCACCGAGCTGAAGCCATGGATGAACAACCTGTGCAAAGGCAGCCTGAAGATGGCAATGTCCCACCATCGGTTCGTTCCACATTCGGCAATTTCTTGCGAACGCTGATCACTGGGCATGGCCAAACATTCTTCCAATTGTGGGTGCCAGTCCCGCTACCATCGCCGCCACCAATGCCTCATTTACTTTCACCTCCACCTGAACTTCGAGGAAGTGAAGGTGAAGATCAACCTGCTCCACCTGGGCCTGAGGCAAATCAAGCAAAAGCAGATCCAGCGGAACCACCTCAGTCTGCGGAACAACCTGCAGGAACTTCAGATCAAGCGGAACAACCTGCAGGAGCTTCAGATCAACCTGCGGCAGATGAACCTGCCCCTGCAACTGAGCCCGCCCTAGCACCTGCGCCGGAGCCAGGAGCAGCAGATGGAGCTTCAGATCAACCTGCGGGAGATCCACCTGCGCCTGCACCTGCACCTGAGCCCCCCCTAGCAGCTGCACCAGAAGCTGCAGATGGAGATGCAGCTGATGCACCGCCTCCTCCACCGCCTGTTGGGGGCGGTGAAGAAGAAAGTGCCCAATGGCCACCAGCCTCGCCGCCTGCAGAAGGATTGGCAAAAGAAGGTCCCCACTCCAACAATGAGCCACAGTATGAAGATGTTGTCTTGGAGGAGGAGGAGGTTACCGTGGTTGAGAACCCTGAGCCGAGGCTGAATCTCAAACCCAAACCAAAACCTATGCCGACAAACAGGAGCCAGGGGAAGCGGGAGCGTTCAGAAGAGGGGCAGAAGAAGCCGCGTGGAATCTTGGTTCCTCCGCCAGCTTGGAGGCAGAAGGGAAAAGAGGAAGCTGCAGAAAGAGAGGCGAAGAGACTCCGAGGCGAAAAAGAAGGTGAGGCGCCTCCGCCACCTTTGAGGCAGAAGGGAAAAGAGGAAGATGCAGAAACAGAGGCGAAGAGACTCCGATGCGAAAAAGAAGGTGAGGCGCCTCCGCCACCTTGGAGGCAGAAGGGACAAGGGGAAAGTGCAGAACGAGAGGCGAAGAGACTCCGAGGCGAAAAAGAAGGTGAGGCGCCTCCGCCACCTTGGAGGCAGAAGGGAAAAGAGGAAAGTGCAGAAGGAGAGGCGAAGAGACTCCGAGGAGAAAAAGAAGGTGAGGTGAATTTGAATCCTGAACTTGAGAGAAGTTCGGCATCGGGATTTCGAGTCCCGGATTTATCCTCGAACTACAAAGGCTGGGACAACAATGACTGGGGCCACGAAGTCTGGGACGACAAAGACTGGGGCTGGAAAGACCTGGACCACAAAGGCTCGGAAGACGACGGCTGGTACTACAAGGGCTGGGAAAAGACCTGGCGGGACGACAAATGAAGGAATCGGCATGTGGCAAAGAGACTGGAATCACCTGGTCAATCTCCCAATTGACCAACGGATGGTCTGCTCGATTGAGCGAGAGAAAAAGCGCATGGGGTTTGCAAATGTGGGGTGTTCCAGTACCCGGGTAGGCGTTTAATGTATATATATATATATATTTAAATTCATGTGCACATATTTATTTTCTAAATATATTTATATATTTACATTTATACATTTAGATATAAACATTTTAATTCGTATGTAGACATATGCATCAGTTTGTTTCCACAAAGGCTGACCATTCAATGCGTTATTTAGTTGGGGGATACAAAAGATGGAAAAGTCGTGATTTGGTATTTTGAGGGAAATCCTGGTATGTTCAACTTATGATAAGAATACAAAGTTCGTCTTTTTGAGCCAACAAGGCAATCCATTTCAGATCTCACCAAGGGGTTTCACATATATATGTCTATAATGCTGGTGGATCCAAAAAAACTATATAGATACTGGATCTTTAGCCAAGAGTGTTTTCGAATAACAATCATTGTGACCTCGAAATCATCTTAAGTGTCATTGTAACCAGAAATAGGTTGGGAATACAAAAGATGGAAAAGCAGCCATGATACATCAAAATAAATTGCTAGCCATGAAACGGCCCAATGTGTTTCCATTGCCCCGTCAGGCTTTCTACGCGGGCAATTCATCGAAGATGGAGGAGAAGCTGAGACAAGCTTACAGAAAAAGCACCGGTGTGGATGCTACCCCAGAAGGCGCTGCAAGCTTGTCGCATGGTATAGTGGTCGACAAGACCACCGGCCGGTTCTGCGCCACCTACTACGTCAGCAAAAAAGACGGTCTCATATCGAAGTTCTTTCAAAGCCGGGCAGATGCTGAGTTTTGGTTTGACTCCATGGATGGCTTGATGAGGAAGGGAAGGCTCGCTGCTAACCTTTCTGTGTTGCGACAGGCGGAGGCCACAAGGAAAGCTACCGCGATTGCATTGGAGAAAATACTCCAGGACATTATTTCTGAAACCCAAGATTTTACAGGATAATCAACTACATTTATATATATATATATATATATATATATATGTGTGTGTGTTTGTTTTGATTTTTAAGTAGATACATATATATATATATATATATATATTTAAATTTACATATATGCATATCAACATACATACAATTAGCGTAGAAAGACTTTACAGTCAACCATTGAGTGGCAGGGAGGTTATTTAGATATCCTGAGTGAACAATTTTTCAAACCCCACTGCAGGAAAACATCAGCATGGAAGGGGAAGGCAACAAGAACTTCACCCGCAAACCTTCGGAGGGCGTGGATTGCTTCAACAAGATATTTGTGCCAAAAGCACCTCAAGACTTTCCAACTGCAAGACTACGACTTTTCAAGTCACTAATGGATCAGCTGCAAGAGCAGGCCATGCAAAAGCAAGTTCAAGGGATCATCTTGGGTCAGCGGCACACGACGCTTGGATGGCGGCCGACAACTTTCATTGTGTTGGGCAACGACTTCAACGAGGACAGCGCCAATGCTTTCATGATTGACTCAAAGATGGCAAAACTGGGGATGTTTACGAGCAGTGTCAGCCCTGAACCTTCTGAAGCCGCACTTGGAAAACTCTACGAGATTGCCACCGCTTCAGAATGCAAGAGCCCCATCCTCGTGCATTTCATCCAGGATAAGTTCCAGGTGAAGACTCGGGCTTTTGAGGTGAACATGGACACCAAGGCGACAACGGAAGTTGTTTTGGATTTCATCTCCAGGCGTGTGCATGGCGAGGACATCCAGGTCCTGGGTCTTGGATCGGAAGTGGGAAAGTCATCAAATCCGAGGATCGAAGCCCACTACTTTCGTTTCAGCATATATTTTTTATTTCAGTATATGTAGTTCGCTCAACTGATGGAGGGCAATTCTAATTGTGACGAGAATGATCCTGTAAAATGTGTGTCAGAATGGGGATACAGAAGATGGAAAAGTGTTTATTTGAATTGTCCTGTAACAGAAATATGGGTCTTGAACATATATAAATAGACATTTACATATATATATATATACGATTTCTATATCTATATTTAAATATATATATATATGACATATATTTATATACAGTTAAAACTATATACACAGATACAGCACCTATTTCAGGCAATGCTTATACAGATGGATTTGGACGTGCAGGCAACTAACATCTCACAGTTTTGCTTTCATTCTTCAATTTAGCTGGGGGGTACAAAAGATGGAAAACCTCATAATACTTAATAGCACCATGTTTTACTGGCAATGCAAATTAATTTCATATCAATAAATGTTTATCATATACCTATATAAATTGATCTATATTCCTATTGTTTTTAAAGTAGATAGATAGATACAAAAATAAATATATGTATTTTTTGAAAAATACCTATATATATTTAAATATGTATAAATATATATATATATATACATAAATATTTGTGTGTAATTGTATGTGTATATATTTATATATACACAATTCCCCCAACATCGACACCCAACCCAAGCAGTGTCTAAGGTTCGAAAAGCAGTGGCAAGCAGAATTTCAAAGGAGAGCAGCGCAAAAACTCGGGCATTCAGGCTTCGCAAAATTGCAGGCGATGGGCGCTGCTTTTGGTACAGTTGGATTTCAGCCACCCTTTTTGATGAATGGTGGTCTGTGGCTCGCAATGCTTCTGGGTATGCTTCTCAAAGAGTTCGGCAGAAGACTGAAGAGGGCATGGGGCAGGCGCTCTTGGAGGAGGTTATTGGAAATGTGATCTCTGCTGCGCGTAGCCCTTTGCAGAAAGATGTCTTCCAGAAAGTGCTGGACAAACAGGGTTGGGGCCATCACCAAACCAGACCTGTTGAAATCCAACCCAAATGATAAATATATATATATATATTTTTATGTGTGCATTTAGAAATACAACCATGTATTTACATTTTATAGATAAAATATTTATATATATAATATTTATAATGCTCACACCTGGTCCTGCCATTGCACACTGTGTTTTGCATTCATTGCAGGACAGCAAGCAAATGAGCTTGGAGGCTGCGCATCTTGTTGGGCTGGACTATGGATGCAGATTCCGCATCACTGTGGATGAGAAAGTCAGACAATGCCATCCTGCATACCCATCAGATGCGTTCTACGGGCATCCAGATGGTGCTCTTTTAGGCGGGGGTCCTTCCTTGAAAGTGGCATTTGATATCATTCTACACATATCTAAATATACATTCGTTTGATAATATTTTGCTTAATGAAAAAGCCATGTATCTTTAAATATATAGATATAAATATAAATATATAGATATAAATATAAATATATATATATATACATATATTCATATATCATTGCTTCCTTTGAGTGGCTGACCTATTGGCTCCTGACACCCGCAGCCCCAGGCCACTTATATTTCAGCTGGTTGGGCAACAAAGCGGGCCACTTTGATGCCGTGCACGAGGACGAGTTTGGCGGTGAAGGCTGTGGGTAAAAGGGTCAGCGTAGGGTCATTAGCTTGGGGATACAGAAGATGGAAAAGTTAAATCCGGTTTTGGGGTTGGAAATCACCGCCAAGTTTCTCATGAATGCTGCCATTAGCAATTTGCATAGGGATGAAAGCAATCAACAGGTGGACATCAACAAGCATTTGAGTGAGTGCATCTATATATATATATATACACATCTAAATGAGAAAAGGCCAGGGGAGGTTGTTTTTTGAATGAGAATGTCAAGGCTGTTGCTGGGTATATCATTGTGTTTGGAACTGGAGAACATTCACGGTTTTGATAACAGCGCCCCTAACAATGTCTATTTGCAAAGTGGATCAAGAAAGAGTCTTTTAGGTGGGGAATATAGAAGATGGAAAACCATCATGTGCATCAATATTTTCACGTATTTTAGTTGTTGCCCCGTGCAGGTTGCATTGAGCTTGCTGAAGATGCCCACGTGTCGCAATGCACGGAGCATTCCGCATTTGCCCACGAGTTCGCCCACCTTTTGGACAGCGAGCAGGAACGCAACCTTTCTCCCCCCTTCAGCCATGCAAAGATCAGTGCCTTTGCCTTTACACTTCCCGAAGGAGCATATGAAGACACTAAAACGCCACCAAAGGCCCAATCCAGCAAGACTCCAGGTGCGAAAGCCAAGAGCACCATCCCGCAGGCGCAAGCAACTCTGGAATTCTTGTTCTCTGAACGTGCTTCGAAACTTGCCTTTGAGATGTCTGCGCGCATCAGAAACAGTTCCCCTGACTCAAGCCCGACGAGCCAACAAAGCCCGAAGAGCGAGCAAAGCCCACAGAACAAATTGATCCCAGTCCAGGAGCACAGGGATTCACTCGAGCATGCAAGTGACAAACCAAGCCCGGCTGAGCATCAGCAGGATGAACCTCCACAGGAGTTCGACACCAGTCAACCTGTTGAACCTGACCATTTCAATGATGAATGTGACGATCAGGATGAAGCTGAAGCTGCTGAATCTGGCGTTGCAGCCGAAGCTGCCGAGGAGAATGCTGCATCTGACACGGAGGGTAGAGCTGATGAAGCTGACGCAACGACCTGCAGTCCCACCTTCGAGTTGCTAGCAGAAGTAGAGCACTTGCTTTGCATTGCTTCTCCATGGTGCAAGCTGGTGGCACAGGGATTGAAGACATGGGAACTTAGAAGCTCATCAACGCTCACGCGACGCTCGGATTTATGTATATATATATAATGAATTATATAAATATACAAATATATATTTGTATGTAGTTATATAGTCTTAGCAAGCCCTTAGGTTCCCAAACAATCCCAAACCATTGCACACATATTCCATGTGACGCATAAATAGATTTGCAAAACATGTATATATGTGTATATATAGGTATATTTTTTTTATGTACATCAATACCAGCATATATATAAATATATATATAGATCCATTTTTGTCTTGTACAAATTGTGACATTTGTCTTTCATTCAACATCAAACCTCAGGAGGGCTGGTGGGGCTTTGGCAGAAGAAGTCCAACAGGATCATTGGCATTGCGAACTTGGTTGACAGCGTCCCTTTTGACAAGGCTACGCTGGTGGAGACCTTCGATCGGCACCACGTGCCCGAAACAGAGTACCTAGGTGAGCAGTGAGTATTTGATCCAAATACATCTACTATATATATACTTTTATTTATATGTTGATAATTTATTAAACAAGAGTATAAGCGTCTATTGATATTTACATTTGTGTGTATGTAAAGTTTTGAAAAAACATATGTATATTTATATATATATATATATACGTATATATTCCCCAGTGCTAATCAGTCTTTCTAGCCACGACTTGCGGGATACAGAAGATGGAAAAGTGTGAGATCGGCACCACGTGCCCGAAACAGAGTACCCCCTTTAGCAGTGAGCATTGGATTCAAATACATCTGTATACATTTATTTCATATGTATTTCGATACATGTAAATATGAAACAATCTACCAATCTATCTATATATATATATATGTCTATATATATATATTCACCCAGTGCTAATCAGTGTTTCTATCCGCACCTTGCGGGATACAGAAGATGGAAAAGTATGAAACATGTTTTGTTCTGACCTCGTTAAGGTTTGGTCCCGCAACAGGTTCAATATTCCCAAGACAGTTTGCTTGGTATGAGTTGTTGTCAATGGAATATTTGTGATCAAACCGTCCAGGTTTCAGCAAGCTTACTTGCAGAAAAACCTTTTCTCCTGGGTCCTTGAAGATGCCAAGCTGTTCGATGAGCCCATCAAATTCCAACCCACGAAGGGCTGCCAGATTTTCATGCGGGTAGACCAGGCCTTTTGGAAAGCGCAGCTGTCCCCTTTAAATGTGACTGTGCCAGATGCTGCAGCCTTGATCATCACATTGGGAGCAGAAGAGACACAGCGCATTCTAACTGGTGAGCAAACCTACCTCTTGCGCTCCCAACGGGTCGGGCAATTGGGAAGAGTTCATTTGGCAGTGAAATCAATGGGATTTGCTATTCCAGGAAGTGTGGAGTTTGCAGAGGTCCACGAGTTCACCAGTTTACGTGAATTCAAGAACTGGGGTGGGCTTGAAGGTTGCAATGCCATGGATATCCAAGCAGGCAGCGCCGTGATGAAGCGTTTGCAGCAAGGAAAGACCGTTTATTCCATCAAATTACTTCGCCCTGATCAGTTCTCGGAATCCATTGAATGGTGCTCTGGGGCTCCTTGGTTCAAAATTTGTCGTGACACTATTGAATTAGTCGATATATATATACATGTATATATATTTTTTTTTGTTTATTGACATTTCTTGGTTTTTGTTTTGATATCTGTTTGATTGGTTTTTGTTGTTTCCTGAACTTTGTTTATGTTTTTGTATAGTATTTGCGTTGTGTAAATACATTAAATTGATATGTATGTCTATATGTAAATATGTAAATAAGTATATATATAATATATATTTTTTTGCATATATACAGTATCAGTTTCTACAAGCACCACCCAGAACACCAGGGCCTTGGGGGATACAGTAGATAGAAAAGTTTTTCCCCTCAGCAATTCACACTTGCAGGTGCGGTCTTTGACTCCGAAGGTAAGGAAAGTCAGCAGGGAGGATCTGAAACCATTTTCTCGGCTTCTTGGGTCTGCTTTGTGTCATTTTCATTGTTTTTTTGGTTTTATTTCTATATATATGTATATAGATATTTCTCTATGTGTACATGTTTCAATTGATACACGATGCTTATATATATATATATATATATTTATTTAAGTTCTGTGATAACTGCTGATTGCTCAAAACAAACCCCTCCAATAAAAAAGCACGTTTGTTTTCACATTGGCACCGTTGGACAAATATGGATGCACAAATAGAGGATTCAATGGCATACGTGTGCATAGTACCGCATACACAATCAGTACTGGTGAGCGCATTCTTGTTTGGTGTGCCTGAAAATGGCAAAGGCTACCTGAAGAGATGCAGTGGCTGAAAGGAGCAAAGCCCCAACTCTCTTTGAAGCAAACAGCGCACTACTTCCTTGACCACTTGGAGACTCCGGACTACCAAGCTTTACGTGATCTTTGCCAACTTCTCAGCAACTCAGGCAAAACTGTGACTGTTGGGACAACTTGCAGCGGCTTGGAAACGGGTGGAATGGTGATCGAGAAAACCTTCGAAGCGTTGAATGAACGTTTTGGCACCACGCTGAAAGCAGAGACTGCTTTTGCAGCAGAGCTTCACAAGGACACTTGTAAACATCATTGTATTTATTCATTCATGTATTTATATCGATGCATGTATTTTTTTACTTATTTATGTTTATTTATATATTCATTTATTGAATGAATTACTTGCGCGTTTTCTCTTCATTCTTGTTGATCTATATTTATATATATATATATACTTGGTTCATATATTTGAAAATATCTTTATAGTCGACTTTACAAATATATGTATATATATATATATTTTTTGATTTGATAACGGCCTAAGCTTTGTTTTCACAATACCCTGCAGGATACAGAAGATAGAAAAGTTTTTTCCTCGCAACCAGATAAAAATATAGGTAGGTAGATTCATGTTCATGTATATATATATTTATATATTTATTTTTTTATCTATTTAAATAAGTTATCGAGCTTTCCCCCCTCCTGTCTGCTTCCCTTCCGCCTGCCATCTGCCTCCCTTGCGCCCGCCTCCTTTGCAATTGCCTTTTCCACCTGCCTGCCTTAGAATCCTGCAGGACAAACGGGCCTTCATTGCCAAAGCCCACCATGGAAAACTACAACACCTGTTTGCCGATGTCTGTGACATTGCGACGGGGAAAGGGCCATGCAGTCTCCATGACCATGAGTGCCCAGTGCCCAATGTTGACATTGTGATCTCAGGGACAGCATGCACCTCGATCAGTGGGGAGCGCATATCCAATGCTGAATTTGCGACTTGCTTCTCGACAGGGAAGGGAGCCTCTGGGGTCACATACCAGAAAGGCTACAGGGACATTCTCTCTCAGGTGAAGCCAGCGCTGTCGTTTTACGAAAATGTCTGCACAGTTGCTGAGCGTATCTTGGCTTAGTTCGCGTGGTCGGAGTGCCGTGTAGATTGGGATACAGGCGGTTGTAGACCTCCATCTGCAATCATATAGCCATCTCGGGTTGGAAAACAGGACCAGGTTTGCAGTAATTACATGTATATTATGTGTATATATATAAATATATATCTATATATGAAGAGGTATATATATATATATATATATCGCCAGCAATTTGCCATTGCAGAACGTATCCTGGCTGAAGCGGGGGGCGCCCCAGGGTCATAATTAGGTTGCGAACGCAGAAGATGGAAAAGTTTTTTGTCCAGTGATTCACCGGCAGGCATTTTCCGGGGCAACATGCTGAGGCCATGGGCAGTATCAAACTACTAAAATACGCACAGACAAACACACACACATATATATTTTTACATTTGTTGAATAGATTGAATAAATAGATATTCATATATTCCTATTTATCTCAATGTACAAACGGATGTGTATATAAACACATTATATCTATATAAAGGGATTGGAGGAAATGAGCATGAGAGATGGTGCAAATAGTATTTTATAACCACGGCTATTCTCTAATGGCAAACTAATTCCTGAGACACAAAGAACTACAAAAGCCCAACTGCAGAAGCTCAAAATAAACAGATCAATTGATTGGTTGTAAACATATGTATATAAGATCCAACATTTGTTCCGTTTCCTTTTGGAAACACAGTCAACGCCAGCAGGCCCTTGTTTGATTAGAAGTATATAAACTTGGCAACCTTTTGTCCTCTTCGCGTGCGATCTGCGTCAAGACTGCAAGCACCGGTTTGCGATGCTGAAAAACCAAACTTTGCGCTGCTGACCTCCTTTCTCTATATGTATATCTAAATATACGGTTTGTCCATCAGACTTAATTCAGTTGGGGGATCCAAAAGATAGAAAAGCAACAATGCCATGTTGTCCCAATCTTTGTGGTTTGCGGCCATTTCCAATATTCAACAACAACAAAGGTATTTAATTATATAGATGTGTAGCGTGTGCTTGTGAAGGTCTGCAGCAACTCTTGATGTCAACACTACGCTTGCCAATATCATCATGTATTCCTCTACGACTGTAAATTAGCTGCGGCTGCAGAAGATGGAAAAGGTACTTGTCATGGTTAAAGCGGAGAATTGCACTGAGACAACCAAACCGGTCCAAAGCAGGGCTTTTTCCCACATGCTCCATTGAATATCACGAACTCCCAATTTCCATCAATCGCGAAATGTGGTGTAGAGCCTGTTCCACTCGAACTTCATAGAGCTCAGGTTATAAGTGTATAGATATCGCCATAGACTTGGCATCCCGACTGTTTGAACCAGCTGGGGAGTACAGAAGATAGAAAAGTGACTTCAACAGCTTGCAAATCCATATAGATACTTATATATATATATATATATTTGTGGATACACATTTTCTTTTTTATGGGTATACACATGCATTTTCATACATGCCTTCAATCGATTCACATTGAAAAGGCCCCCGGGAAGAACACAGCCCTGCTTTGCCATTGTGCGCAGCAACTTCTCAGCCAACATCGCGGCAGAGCCTCAGTCCAGGGGTTCCAAA
>VSDK01017220.1:41073-55421 GCA_009767595.1 Symbiodinium kawagutii | reverse complement strand
TTTTTTTTATTAAATATATAAATATATATATATATATATTTATATTTATATATGTATATATGTAGGTATATATATATCAATAGATATATAAATATATGGATATATGGATATATAGATAAAGGGATATATAGATATATGGATCCATGGATCTATAAATATATAGATATATCGATATATAAATATATGAATATATAGATATATAGATATATGGATATATAGATATATATATATATAAATATATAGATATATGAATACATAAATATATAAATACATTAATATATGGATATATAGATAGATGTATGTATGTATATATATATGTATGTATATGTGTATGTATGTATATATGTATATATGTATGTATGTATATATATATAAATATATATATATATATAGTATACTATTATAATATTATGTTATCTAAAAATAAAAATATTTATTACATATATTTTTTTAAAACATATTATATATATATAAATAAAAATCATTTTGATTAGAAACTATACCTGATCGATGATGGGCCTTGGTGCATCGCTGAGCCTCAGGGACACCCTTAAAGTTCATATGGTGATTTTGACCAGCCGCCAGTGACTGGAGGTACCCTAAGCCGCAATGGTTGGTTTATTAACGGTTAACAATGGTCAATAACAAGGGGATAATAAACAACAACCGGTTATAACCAATGGTTGATCATGTTTAATAATGGTTAATCATGGTTCATAAGTGTTATTGACAATGGTAAAGCCAATGGCTAATGATGGTTATCAAATGTTCTTAATAAGGGGATAATAACCAATTAAAAGGGATATACCAACTGCCATGGCTGGTTTATTGCTATACATGATTAATAAACTGGATGATAAGTGGGGGTACCCCTATTTTGAGAAACACCCGTGTGTCTCTATTGTATGAGAAGCCCGTGTAACAAAAACATCAGGTCTTGGAATGAAAAATGCTGGTATCATTCTTTTCTTTGGCGCCAGGCCGTTGCTGTCCATGTCCGTTCGTTGATGTGGAGTTTGCACGTGTGCATCATTGTGAGCCCCGGAGTGGATTTTGTTGGTTCTGCTTGGACAATTCCATTTCACCGTCATGGCAGTTCCGTTGGACCGCACCGCTTTCCCTTGCCACAGATTTCTCCTCCCAAACATTTGATGAAAAGACAACCGTCTGAGTTCAGCGGCACCTTTCTGGGCGATGACAGTCAAACTGACCAATGCTTCAATTATCAATCATCGTTTTAGTCATGATTGATCATTAGTGTCATGATCAATCAACAGTTAGTGTCATGATCAATCACAAAAACTGTGGAACTACCAAGTTGATCAATCATTGTGACACAATTAGTGATCAGTTGTGATTGGTTAGAATCACAACTCAAACACAATTAGTGACAACTCAATCACAAGTCTCAATCATCGTTTTAGTCGTCACTCGTCTCATCACATCAAAACTTGTTGGTTCTACAGGACATGGTCATGGCCACGGACTTGGCATGACTTGTATGGTTTAGCCATCACGGCTCTAGACGAAACTTGATTCCCTTGGTACATGGAGGGATATGGTGTAAACAACGCGGCCATCTTTGAACTTGTGAATGAGAAACGAAAACCTTTGTTGGGGTGACAGTCGTACGAAGAACCTGGTCAGAACAGAGCTATCATCAAACTTCATGGGATTTGATGGCCCAAATACTGTCAACAGCATGAGATTTTCAAATACACAATAATAATCACACATGTCCGATACAAACCAAAACCAATAGAAACAAATACACACAAAATTAAATCAAACATCGAAACTGCAGTGGTTGAAAACTCCGCTGTCGTTGATCCTTGCGTTGTCGACCTCTGATCCATCGTCAGCCCCTGGAAACCCGCTTGACACCCCTGAGAATCCGACTCACCGAAGGCGTCCTGCGACGCAGTAGAACGGTGCTTAGGTACGTGAACACCTGCCATGTCTGTATGTATGTAGGTATGTCTGCACATCTGCATGTACTTGTGTACATGTGATCTTACTTTTGCCCTTTTCAAAAATGTAAATGAATAAATAAATGAATGAATGAATAAATTAACAAGTGAATAAATGAATGAATAAATGGATTACTGTAATCAATAAATAATTAATAGATAATTCAATATATATAATTATATATATATACACATACACATACACATACATGTACATAAGTATATATATGTCAAATATATGTATGTGATATGTGCATAGTGTAGAGAGAAATATGGAGAACCGTATTCGCTTGTGCATGTATGCAGCACAGTTTCTTGGACACAGAGAGTCCGACGGATTCCATCGCAACAGCACGACTGGCTACCATGATCCGAAAGTAAAAGAGTCTAAAATCCATCTGGTCGTTTACTACCTTTTAAATTAATGGGGATCATAGCAGTGAATGCGGATGATAGCCAAGAATAACACCAATCTGGTGGTTTATCAAAACAGGCAACCCCCGATATGGTTGGTTTATTACTATGAATGACCAATATTGGATGATCTAATATCATTTGAGAAACTACCATGGAGATGATCTCCAACCACGTTGTCAGATTGTACAGGCTGATCCATGATAAGTACCGAAACCAATCAAGAATAATGTTGGTTTCTGATTAGTGTAACCCCCCTAAAGTAATGAAAATAGATGAAACCAACAGGTAGATACTAATCAGAAACCAACATTAATCACAGTTCATTCTATTCTCACCAGGTTAAGTAATCTTTTCGCCGAGCTACAAAAGCCGTGCTATCGCCAAACAGTCGGTGTTCCTTGGTCGTACGACTCATATTCATTGAAAAACATGCAACACTTTGCCACAAGTCGAAAAATTGACATCAAACCATGACCCACGAACTTATCCAACATAGAAATGAAACAAATCTCAGGACTTGTCGCGAAAAAAAATGCCGTGAAATCTGGGACGATGCCTTGGTCGCAATCCGTGTGACCCATTTGGGCAACGGCCACTCCTGGTAGCTCCAAACCGCTCCCCCTTTAAAGGGCCATAGGGATACCCCTGGCGAAGCTCATCGCTCCCTCCCAGCCAGTTATACCACGCACATCCAACGAACCACCCGAGAGCTCCTCCAGCACTGAGACCTCTGGAGGCTCAGGTGCAGGCAAAGGGCCTGAGCCAAGCAATCCCCCCCAGGTGACCTGAAATCCAGGGGGGGTTGGGGACCTGAAATGAGCCAAGTACGTAGAAAAAATGGAGGCTTATAGAGTTTCAAATTCATCTATCGATTTTCAATGGATTCTCACATTCATGTGTCGATGTTCAATGGATTTTCAAATTCATGGAGTATAGGATTGGTTACTTTATAGATGTTTATGTCTTTGTTTTGCTTTGTAAATTTGTAAATGTGTGTCTGAGTCTGTTAAATGTATATATCTATATATATTTAGACATACAATAGAGGACGATACGAGTGAACAAATGTGTTCAAGAGATGAAAACATGCATGATTTGATTTGATCTTGCTTCTGTTCCTGGCTTTATATTTATATTCACAATTTTGAATTCACGGCCAAGTCTAAATCGCACAAACATAAGGCGCTTGGGGAAGATTGGACACGTAATTCGCTGGGGGATTGTTACGAGGAAGGGACCAACCAAGGCAAAAATACAGCAAGATAAGTCAAAACATTGAGCTGCGCCCACCGTACCATCCATCTCCTTCACAATGTCAAGCGCTATGATCTTCCAATCATGAAATCATTGCTATGATCATGCGGGATTCAACCCGGATCCTCTCATCGATTCATAAGACATTGGCATCAGCCTCTGCCGTTCAACCCTCTGTCTGGTGTGAGGGGTGCCTTCATCAACTCCAATTCCTATCATTCAGCTTGCGATCGTCGAGCAAGGACTGTATAAGGGTCAGATGTATCCTTATTGCTAGCAGCCAACTCGTCCTTCAGTGGCATTCCCTGTGATAGCAAATATGGTCAGCCTACTGATTTGATTGTTTTTCACCGTCCCAGGCTCTTGGCGCAACGTTTTTGTTGAGCCAAGTTGGTTTTTGCGAAAGTCGGTTTATCTCCGAAACATTGGGGAAATCATATCTATTCATCTCCGAAACATTGAGGAATTTCCTGTTCATATCTATTCATCATGATTTTCCACAAGCAGCGGCTGCCTGTTGGGGTTCTGTTGGTCCATCGATGCTGGTGTCATTTCTGCTGGATGTTTTGAGGACCCTCCGTTGACCAACAATTCTCTTCGGGGAGCTGCCAAACAACAACTTCGACAGCCAAGCTGTCACGTAAGCGTAGGTCAACCTCATCAAACATGAAACTAAAAGAACACAGGGAATACTGGGAATAAACATCATAAACTTAAGAAAAAACAGGAAACACTGGGAATAAACATCATAAAGTTAATAAAATTAGGGAATGCTGGGAATAAGTATAGTAAAGTTCAGAAACATAGGAAAAACTAAGTCTTTCTTATCTGTGCCAAAATATCCTCATTTCTCTATCACACACACACATGGCTGTGGGTCAAAACCCTATACCCTTTAACAATTGTATCCCTCATTATTGATGTTTATTGTTGACCGATAGCCACATCGACATCTTTTCTCACTCAAACGTCTCCTCTGCCACACGAAAGGGCCGGTACACCAACTGGTCGGAGATGCCGAAATATTCCTGGTTGGTGTATTCAAGCCCCTTGAAAAATATGCTCGTCAACCAACCAACTGTTAATAACTATTAGGGAAAATAAGCAAAATGTCAATGAAACCACCAACCAAGATTCTTTACCACCGGCGAAACGGTTGGGAATCAGCATAAAGGCCGTGCGGTCCACGTTGAACAACATCTCCTCGGTGGCTCGGCTCGGACTGAATCAGTCTGGGGTAGGGGATGTAAACATCCGATGTATCGATGTGTTCAGGTTAGTAACGGTTAGTAGGTGGGTAAATGCATGTAAATCCACCTACTGAAACCACAACTCAAATCAAAGTGGATTTACTTGTTTTTTCAAACATTGCTTAAAATGAAACACAAAGAAAAACCTAGGTGGATTTGCCACGTATCCATATGTATCCATATATATCCATATCTATCCACTGAAATCCTACTCCCAAAACATGCTCTGTAGACCCAGTCTCCATAGGCAGCTCCGACACGGTGGGCAGCATTGCCATGATCTGGTCACGGCCGCTCTCATCCCCCGTGCTCCAGTTGCCACTGCTCCAAATTCCCGCCTTCAACGTGCCGTTGGAATACGGCCGTAGGAATGCTCCAGGGCACATGTTCATCGTGGTCATGGGATGCTCGTAAATCAAGTAACGCTTCTCAGCAAAGCTCGGAGCTACTGTGGCAGTCTCGGTCTTTCTGCAGAGCTTCCCCTCCGGCAATGTGCTCTGATGATCGTAGCTCCGTTGCGTTTTGGGATCCCACGAACGCTTGGAGTATGGATGGCCATCAGCACCCAGGCCGATGTTCTGACAGGTCATCATCCCAGCGGTTTCCAATTCAGTCACTGCTCGTTGTACTTCCTCCAACCAGGCATCGTGGAAGACCAAGAACTTCAGATCTGGCAGATAGCGTAAGGCATTCTCCGCATCCGCACGCACATATTCGTAGTCGTGGTTCGCATCAATGACCACCACATCCACCTGGTTGATGGCGAAGAGGCTCCAGCTATCTACTAGCAGATCCATCTCCAGAAAGACCACGTTGCTGCGTCCTCCCAAGGTCTTAGCTGCGCTCGTCAAGAATCGCTTCTTGAGGTCCACTGCGATGACTTTCTGGAAGATACTGGCCAATACAACTGTAGTGTGCCCCTGGTAGACACCGAGCTCAAGCACTGTCATATCACCCGACAGGCCACAGAAATGCTCTGCCACATGTTGTTTGTAAAGCCGAGAAGTCGTGGAATGCCTTGCAAGTTCGCCAGTTTCATTCAAGAAAAACATTCAAACATGATTCCAAAGGAAAAAACATGTGATTTCTAAAAAGTCAAAGCACAGGCTTCCTAAGCGGCAGAAACAAATTACAACCCTGCGGGTCTTCCGAGCCTTTCTCAGATTCCGACCCAAAATAAGCTTTTCAATACGAGACCAAGCATCACAATGGCGTATACACATGTACCCATCCAGAAGAATTGACCACGCGGATATCATTGCCATCCCCATGGTTTCACTGACATTCCAAGAGTTGAAGTCCCTGCTATTCACCAAACAAAACCAGCCGCTGTTCATAACATTATGATCACAGTCGTTGTTATCATTGTTTTCCTTGTAAACTTGTAACCATTAGATTGATGTTAAGCAATTGCTTAAGGAGGTTCCTTGACACTCCCACCCACGTCTTACAAAAATGAGGTTCTTCTGAAGGCTGTTGGTGGATATAGCATGCTCGTGACGCCTGTGAAGGGTGGAGGGTCGCGTGCTGTTTTCAATGTGACTGCTGCAGTGTGTCCTAGCAGGTCTGTGCTGCATTTGTTTGTTGTTATTGGATGAACATATCCTGACGTTGTTGACCATCATCCCCTGTCAACGATGAACATATCACTGTGAAACCATCATGCAACCATTTATCACCATCCTTTGACCGTTTCTCAAGTTCATTAACCAGTATTGATCAGTCGTAGACGTTCATGAACCAGTATCAACCATTACTATCAAGCACTGTGAGGAACCACCAAAAATTCAGCCATGATGAGTCACCACTTGTTGAAAATTCACTCCTAACTATTACTATTCAGTCCCATAAACTAGCAGTGTAACCATTAACCTCTCAACTGTTACCATTAACATCCATTAACTATGATTCACTCCTGCTAACTCCTATGCTATGACCAGTAACTATCCGATAATACAAGTTGATGGTAATAAACAATTAATGGTGAACTATTACTCCCATAATACTAGTTGATGATAACCAGTTAATGGTGAACTATTACTATTAGTGGTAACTATCCCAGAATACTAGTTGATGATAAACAACCCGTGAAACTATTACCACTAAACAACCAGTGAAACTATTACCACTAACTCCCATAAACAACCAGTGATGATAAACTATGATAAACTAGTTGATGGCAATAAACTGTTGATGATAAACTACCAACGAAACCGTTGAACTATTCCCATCGATTCCCATAGTATCACCACGAACGGAACTCGGATCTGCCTGAAGGCATCCCGCGGCGTTGCTGCGATGGCCCGGCGGGCTGCCCGCAGACATGCCGAAGGATCAGCAAGGCACCAGGGGAGGAGAGCCAGGGCAGCCAGGGACCACAGAGCAGAACTCATCGCGACGAGGGAAGGGACTCGACTTCTTTGGCATATGATGCTTGATGATGGTTGCTAGTGGTTGATAGTGGTTGATAGTGGTTGATAGTGGTTGATGATGGTTGATAGTGGTTGAGAATGGTTACTAGTGGTTGATAATGGTTACTAGTGGTTGATAGTGGTTAATAGTGGTTGATAATGGTTACTAGTGGTTGATAATGGTTGATAATGGTTGATGATGGTTGAGAATGGTTGATGCTGGTTGATGATGGTTGATATCATCAAGCAAAACTCATCAAGCATCGAAAGGATGATGGTTACTAGTGGTTGATAATGGTTGATAATGGTTGGTAATCATGGTTCATAATGTTAAATGATGATTAAGCCAATGGTTGTTGACAATGACAAAGCCGATGGTTCGTAATGGTTAATGATGGTTAATTAATCATTTTGGACAAAACTTGCGTGCAACTCGTGAAATTTTTGACTCTTTGTTGGTTTATCTTTTGATTGACGACTAAGCCCGACCAATTTCAACGGATCACAAACTGCTGGGTGATGTGGGTCGCCTCCAGTTGAAGAGGCAGGTATGTTTTCAGATGGAATTAGTGGCATCCATAAATGGTGATTCACAACTATCATGGATTTCTGAACTATATCTAGTTGAATCTATTGGTTTTCGTTTAATAGACCACTGGTTTCTCTTGGAAGAATGTATGATCATTTTGTACCCTCATGGCTACGGACACTGCTGTCGCAAGTTGTTGGGAATGCCTCTTGAGCAAGTGAACAGCTTGGCATGCTAATCTTTAGGGCATTCAAACAAGTCTGAAAAAAGCCACCAATGTGCATTAGAGAATATCAACCGGAAATGGCTGTGGGTCAAAACCCTGTACCCCTGGTTCCCATCATTAACCATTGTTTTCCCTATTATTGTTGCTTAATATTGATGGTTAATATTGACCCACACCCAAATCAACCTGTGATATCACGATGGGTCTCTCTCTTTGAAAAGACGGGCATGTGTGAGCGAGGTATCAAAGATTGTCAGGGTATCAAAAACACATTGAGGCCGCGTGCGAAACCGAGCCAGTAATACGGATCAGATCTTATCAATTGTGCTGGTTGGTGGTTGAACCACCCCAAACTGAAAAATATCAGTCTAACCAACCATTTCTTGATATGGTCGAAAATGAAAGATGTTAAAAACACCAATTAGTATGAATTGTCAAACAAGGCTTCACGCAATCGCCAGCTGCATCCTGGAAATTCAACATTGGGACCATCCATTTCGAACCTATCCTCGATGGTTTTTTGCAACGGATTCGCAGATGCAAAGCGTGACCGCAGGAAGATTTGACCGTTCCCTGCAACTATGCAGGAAGATTTGATATACTCCCTGCAACTATATAGACTTCAAACAAGGTTGAAACACTAGGAGGTGTCAAGGCAGCAAATGCAGCCAGTCACATACACACTCCTGTTTGGGCTCTGCTTGGGCTTGTGTCTTTCCAATTCAGGCTTTTCAAAGCCGATCGACTTCAGAATCGGAAACCAATGCTTTCAAACGGCAGAGCTCTTTAAATCTCTTGAGACCCGCAAGGCATTAATTGTCAAACGATTTCACACACAATCGCCCCGCTGCATCCTGGAAATTCAGCCTTGCTGTGTTGAATTGAGGATTTTGGCGCTGAGAACAAAAGAATACTAAAGAACGGTAGAGGAGGCAAAGGATGCTCTGCCGTTATCCTATTCTGTGAATATCTGCACGTTTTCACCATCCATTTCGAAACTGTCGCTGGTTTTTTGAAACGGATTTCCAGATGCAAAGCGAGACTCATGGCAGGAAAGTTTGACTTACTACAAGCAATATAGACTTCAAACAAGCTTAAAACAGGAGCTGTCAAGGCAGTAAATGCAGCCAGACACAGTGCTTGGGCACTGCTTGGGGTTGTGTCTCTCAGGCGTTTCAAAGCTGATGGACTCCGGCATCTGAAAGGCTTTCTTTTCGGCAGATCTTTCGATCTCTTGAGACCCGCTTGCGGCAAATCTCAGGTGTCAGAGCGCATCTGAATCTGCCCTGCAACCGCTACCAAAAGCTACCATGCAAAGAGCCGGAAAAAATTGTCAGCGGTATCCCCAAGCGGCCAGCTGACTCCGGCTGCTCAGGAAAGGCAAAACTTGTGGCAAACGAAGCGTCTGACAATTCACCAACCATATGGTGGTTTCTTAGAATGGTGGTACGCCTAAATCATTCAATAGAAGTTGTTCATAGCAATAAACCAACCATTTCTGCGGGTCCCCTATCTTGAGAAACAACAAGATCAATTGAAATCAGGAAACACTAAGCAAAACCTCGCTGTCCTATACAAGAGCTGGGAAAATGTTCTTGTCACCCCGTACTTGCTTCAGGTGCGGAATCAAACATGATCATATATCCTTTGGCACATATGCTTATCGTTTGTTCACCTATTCTATCCTGTTCTATTCTATTCTATTCCAATTGACGTGATTCTTTCATATAGCGCTGTGTTGACTAGATTCTTTCATATTGACGTGTAACCAAAGTGTCCTTTGATCTATTCCATTCTACCTATGACATTCCTCCCAGTGTTACATGTGTTACTTTCAAAGCGATCTGTCCATCGTCCAGCTGTAGTCGAAGGGACCAAAGCGCTATGCCCATCCTGATCTCTTTAACCATTGATCCACAGAAGATAGCATATGTTATGCCTGGCATAACATCCAAGAGAGCTCAACATTTTGTGACAAGTTTTGCGTTTCAAGAATTCAAACACATTGGCGCCGGGAACTGATCTTATCTTCCGAACTGGCTGTGCTAATCGAATTGGTGCATTCTACCGTCACGGATCACTTTCTCTTGGGCTTTCTGAGCTGGCGTCGGTTCTGCGCGAGGTACCGGTTGTGCCACAACTTGTCCCCCTGGTTGTCCCACTGAGTAGGATGCGATCTTCTCAAGAAGGACCTTCCGAGGTGGTTCCAACGCCAACGCTGCAATACATCTGCTAACGTCGCGAGCCATGTCAGCCTGCATCTTTTTCACAGAGCTGCCCTGAGAGCAGTCCTAGAGCCCTTTGGAGCTCTTGAGCCCTGCAGCAAAATCGTTGGCTACCAACGATTCATTGATCGACCAAGGCAGGTTTCGAGGTTCACCATGGTTCACCCTTAGCCCCGACCTAAGCATGGCCCACTTCCAGCTCTGCTCCCGGTGCTGCAGCATCTTTCGTTTTGAAACGTCACATGGGTTGGCCAACGATTTGCCAACGGCCGAATTCTCGGCCTCTTTATGGATGCAATTGCAGCTGCTGGATACCAACCAACAACCATGGTCTAAGATCAGTAGATTGCCATACTCCAAATCCATTGATGGAACCATTTTCATAGTCTAAGATCAGTATACCAGGATGAGTATAGTTGATCCCTTATTGCCTTTGGTTGTAGTTCGCTGCTGCATGGTTGGATGCAAACGGTTAGTATATGAAGGATCTGTTGCGAAAACTCCATGGGGTTACCCCCAATAGCAATCCAAGACTATCATTGGTAAAGCACTGGCGAAGTATCTAATTGTGGATTAGGAACTAGCCGAATTTCCACTGTTTCTCTTTGGCAGCCACCACAATTCAATCATACGAATTCAATTAATACCCAAAGTTTAAACGTATCATTATCAACATTTCTCAATCATAACTAATCGTCATCAGCCACAACTACAATTATCAATCCAGCACCATTTATCATTGTGTTTATCAACCATCAGCATTGAACTTCAACCATTCGCCATCAAATCAACTATAACCAACCATAACCAATAACCACAATGCTTATCATCATATCAACCAGTGAACTCTTGAACTTCAATCATCAAACTAGCGACTACATCAGTTCAATCCACATGATCACCATGCCAACCATAACTCATTACTAGTGTTGGTTAGTATCCCTTGGTATTAACCATTGACCAGCTATTATGGTTGATGAATATTGACCCAGCTCGCCATACCAACCATAAGTCACCACCATTTGTCAACTTCACCGATCCAAAGATCCCGTGGTGCCTCGATCCGCCACTGCTGCCGCGTCGCCCATCTGGGGATGGCACGGTGCGGATCCACTGTGGCACTTGGACGTCCCTTGGACGTCCCTTGGATGTTGTGATATCCATGTGCTATCCATCCAAGGGTGTCCATGTACTACCGACTGATCCCTTCGGGAAAGGATCCTGTTCAGAGATCAGAGATGGATAATAGATGGATATTGGGCAACTTGGATAGTAAGATTAAGTATGCTAAGTCATTACGTCAGAATCACTAAGGGTAAGTGAGTGGCATTCAATTGAGGCATTAAATTCCACTCACTTCGTCCTATGACAAATTCACGGAGATTGATTAGGTGAGTTCAATTGAGGATCATAGTGATAAGCTAATTTGCGCATAAATCGTGATTATCGTAGATATGATTGTCTTAATAATCAAGTCACTTAGACTTAGGATCATAATTGAGAATTGTCAATAAGGCTAAGTGACTTGACTGCCACTTGTCATGAATGTCTCACCCTGAAGTCAGAAGGGCAGTATCACTTTAAGTACAACCAGCACGATAGGGCTCAATATGGCAGAATCAAGCAGTAACCTAAGCGAGAACGCGCCATGCCAAAAAGTGATCTGGGGAACATAATTCAAAATTATGCCTAAACATTCTCACAATTACATGGAAACAAACTATCATTGTACAACCAACCAACATTAGAATATGACATTGCCAGGGACTAACCCATTGGAATGGCTTCTCACAATCATAGAGATGGGGCAATGAGGGTGGAGCAATATCACAACGAATCACAATCAAATATTGCTCTCATGACCTTCATCACTCAGGATATTACTCCACAGGATTTTGATTAACAATATCTCAGTGATCAAAATCACCCCAGGATCAAAGCCAGTCCAGCATCCGGATCGCATCCTGGAGATGACACAAAGGGGCTAAGCCAAAAAGCCATTGGGACACCCTGAAACTCTGCCAGATCGGCCTCGGAGGTGTCAGGCCTGCTGGGGTGCAACTGGCTGGATGCAACTGGGGCTGGTTGGTTCGTGACGGGTAGGCACTAATGAGCAACACCTCGTTGGCTCATGATGATTAGTGATGAGCGAAGATCAATAATAGTTGGAGACAAGGAGCTTGAGACAAGATAGGGATACAAGCATTAATGAGCAATAAAAATAGTTGGATTGATTCGCTGATGTTGATGATTCATGTTGTTTCACGATCATTCAATCATGGTTGGAGACAAGGATACAAGCAACTTGTTGGGGATTTACGAACAAAAAAACCTGGCTGCCTGCTTGATGGTTTTGACTATGTAAATGCTAGCAGCAATTAGTTGATGGCAATCACAAGCCGCTGTTGCTGTTCAGGATGGTAGCTACATTTCTTTCATGTGGGTCTTGGCATAAGCATGGCAGGTGCACAAAGTAAGGTGTGAACCTTTCCCCCTGTCCAATCTATGCTTGGTCTTGATTCCCCATTGGATGGCTCATATCATAAGAAGCTTCGTAGCGAGTTCAGCTGCGAAGAATTGCTTGTTCCCACCTACAAAGGTTGCTGCGCACAGAAACAGGTGATCTTCTCACAAAGGGTTCTAACATGTTTAAACACACGGAAGTGGTTGCTAGCGAAAAATCCTTTGTAACCTCTCACAGGATTAATTTTGGTGGGGCACTTTGGACTGCCCTTGGGTAGCAACTCGCCAAATGAAACCATGGCCATGACCGGCTGATCACCAAGCACTCCACCAAGCAACAGCTGATTGTTGTCCAGCCCAACTGCTGGACACAGCGGTTCACGTGAAAGCACCAAGATATCACTGACGGCGATTCGTCAATCCCCAGTGTTTTTAATATAATGATATTCTAGTCTTAATATGTCTTAATAATAGTAGTTATGATAGTAGTGAATCACAATCCCCACTGTTTCAGAATGCATCTTATCGATTGAACACCAAATCCGTCCACAATCCATGATAAATCAATAGCTGAAAGACTAACCATTGTCGATAAACCAATCCATAAGCCTTACATAACCAGTGATGACTCATGACCATTCCTTAAACCAGTTCCATCCGATCACTTGGCTCCCAACCAACCCCGGTTGAGTGGCACCGTGGCAACGCCCCTGTGACTTGGACCTGCCTTGCAACTTCAGCTTGTGACGCTTCAGCCGCCTGAAGGTCCCCGAGGACCTGGGGTGGGTATACCCATGGCCAGGTGCCAGGTATCATGTGATGGGGAAGATTTGCCGTGGACTCATGTGGCGAGCTGGGTCAAGCAGTTCACCATCAACTTTATGGAACTAAATCAGACCAAGACATGTGACCGTTTTCGATTCTTGGCTGATGTCCTTGGTGAATTGAAGGCTGTAGATGGAACTATGATGCGATGGTCCAGGAAATGCAGCGACATCTGAGGAAGGCAGTGTCCCTGTCCAAGATGGCAATGTTCTGTGGCTGATGCCCTTTTTAGCCACTTCTTGGTTTATTCATAATTGGCAGTGGGTCAAAAGCCTGTACCCCTGGTTCCCCATTATTAACCATTGTTTTCCCTATAAAATGATTGGTTATTACCATCATTATTGGTTGGTTAACTGCTTGACCCAACTCGCCATAATTGAAGCCACTCACTTTGTTGCAATGTGAGATCTCCGAAGACCTTGTATTAAAGAGAGACTTTGCTGTGGCAAAAGTTGAGCACATGCCCCGAATCGCGACTGCCATCGGTTGATGATGATGATGATGATGATGATGATGATGATGATGATTGTGATCCTCATGAAACCTACAACGAGGATACAACCAATGAAAGATGGAAATGTCATCTTGGCTGGTTGGTTGCTAGTGGGGGCTTTAAGCCTATCTGGGCTTGTGCCTAGGATAACCAATGACCCACCAAAGAATGATCATTTTGCAAGGAAACCATTAGGTTTTGGGGCTACCGCTATTTTGGCACCCATCTAAGAAGGTGTCTATCATCCAAGCCACAAAAAACAACCAGCATGCAAACTTGGACGCT
>VSDK01017220.1:28529-41063 GCA_009767595.1 Symbiodinium kawagutii | reverse complement strand
TTTGCAGCAATTCATGTCCAGCTAGGCCACTCATCCAGCAGGCAGCGGTTGGCTCATACGAGCTTCGTCATCCAATGTTGCATTGTTGGTTCAACCCCACCATTGTTATTTGCCACCTGTGCAGAACAGCCACAACCTCATGTGCAGCTATGTTCCCTAACAGAATCATTCGCAGCTCAGTGGCCCCCAAAGCAGTGAGTTTCATCCAATCAATGATGGAATGATATATGATTTCATGGCTTCCTTCGTTTTGGATCCCAAAAATGCATGGCTTTTCCCACCCCAAAACGGTCACCCCAACTGTGGGGTTGACCTGAGGCGCAACTGCAGCGCCCAGCATGCGCCCAGCTGTGGGGCCTCTGCGAACCCAATTAACAACTACATAATTTTCTTCCATTGGCATGACGGGTCAGCTTCTTGCGAGAGCACCTGCAACAACTACATAATTATCAACTACCTTTTTTGATCAAGGATATCAACTACAATAGTTGTTATTTTTTTTTGAAAAAAGGATCATCAACGATAATGAAAATGGATTATCAACTACAGGATATGAAATTTACTGTGATTATCCCACGGGATATGAAATCCTTCTACAAGTGAATCCTACAGGATTCTAAAGGGAATTCTCCACATAAGGTTATCAACTACCAAACTTATGTGGAGTGTCTGTGGCAAGTAGTTGATAACTCATCTGTATCAAACTCATGATCAACTGATCTGTGTTTTCAAGTCATCTCCGGCAAGCAAAACGCTTGCGCTGGCGCGGTGCACCTGAGGTGCTTCCTCTGCTTTGGGCCTGCGAACGGGGTCCGGCTGACATACCATGACCATTCGTAAAAAGAATCAATGGTTGATGATGCTTGGTTACGGTATTAACCATGGTTAATGGTGACTATCAACCGTGATCAATGAATGATTTATGATACTTGATGAATGGTTGATCATGATGATTAATGATGGTTGGCAACAAGTTCTGATCGAACATGTTTTCATATGCCCCTTGATTCGGGCTGAGCATCGTGCTAGATCTACGCACCCGGCAAACACTGGCATACACGGTTGGACAACCCTCATTTTGCCAACTTGGACAAGATTTCTTCCATCAGCAGTAGGCAAACTGCAAAGCATAGAGGAATCTGAGAGGATGAAGATGATCCAACCATGATAGTGACACTGTCGACGATGATGACTTTGAATGCGACTATGGCTACGACTACGGCGACGACGATCATGACGATCATCATGATTGCGATGACTAAGAATAGCCCAGAAGGCTTGACAAGATAAGTCAGATCCATTCAGTAGTCACCATGCAAATAGGGTGGGTGTTTGAAGACATCAGTTTCTTGGTAGTCCCAATGTCTAGTACCCCCACACTCAAACTCATAGAGCACCAGCTAGTAGAACCCACAACAGAATCATCTTCATTGTCTTTCTTTCAAACCCAAACAAACGTTTTTCCCTCCAACTGACCATTGAATAACCCCCCAAAGTAAATACCAAAGAAGAATCTACAGGCGAAAATTTGATGAAGTAACCCCCAAAGAGGACCCTAGAGATGATGAGTTGATGAGTTGATGAGTTGATGATGTGGCCATGTTGACCCGCCACACCGTGTTGCCTCCCCCCTCTGACCTGCCGCACGGCGATGCTCGGCTGCGTCTTGCCTGCCATCGTCTCACCGGTGTAGGGCAGCAAACAATCGAAACAATGGCAGGGTGCAAACAAAATGCAGACGAATCACCTGGGATAGTGATGACCAATCAAATGATGATCAATCACATCCTACTGTCATGAAGACCCATCATATCCGATCATCACCTGGATACAATCAAACATGCAGCTTGGGGTACAACGATGCTGCCATCCATGACCGACTCACCAGTGGCCGCCACGAGGCGCTGGCATCAGCGGCGCCTCTCGGTTTTTCAGCGGGTTCATCACGGGCCAACGGAAGACCTCGAGGCGCTGCTGTGGCGAAGTCACGGCGCTGGGTGAGTTGGATCAGCCTTGGAGTCAGCTCGACCTGGCGATATCAAGGAGTGGTGCTTTCTCAAGTCATAGGATGGTTAGTTACGGATGCCTGGGAGCTCCAAAGTTATGGTTGCTTTATATTGCTACAAAGGGTGAATGTTGGAAGACTTGGGCGGGTCCCTAGTTTGAGAACCCCCCCCATGGCTCTCTTCTTTCAGTGGCTTCAGTCCTGCTCATGTTGGAGGGGCACCTCAGAATGAAACATATTTTTTTGTGGTTTTGCCCCAATCCAGATTCTTGGTCTCCCAGCCCTTGAAACATGACACCATGCACAATTGTTAATCATTGTGCACCGTGGTTAAGCATCATCAACGCGGCCTACTCATCATGAAAATCAAGCATTAAACATCATCGGCAAACAAATACTCAGCATCATCAGTCAGCACAAAAAAACCTCCCGAGAACTTCTCAATATCAGCCATGATTGACTACAACAAGGCAGTTGACAGTTAACCACTACCAGTTAACCACTTTGAAGCTTTACTGACAACTGTGGGTAAGTGTGGGTAGTGGTTAACAAATGACAGTTACATGACCATAACAGCCACTAAAATTCGAACCATTCCATGAACATAACAGCCCTCCCCGGCAAATGCGTCATGTTGCGATCCCACCCGCTGTTGGCTCCCCAGCCGGAGGAGGTGGCACAGGGCTGTTGGCGGCCTTCTCGGCCATCTGTACCTGGTGATGACCAACCAATGGTTAAGTAAGGAGTGACTATGGGAGTTAAAATCAACAATACAAGGAAATATAAGAGTGCTTGATGATGATGATGCTGATGATGATTGTGATGATGATGATGCTGATGATGATTGTGATGATGATGATGCTGATGATGATGATGATGATGACGACGATGATTGTGATGATGATGATGGTGATGATGGTGGTGGTGATGATGATGATGATGGTGATGCTGATGATGATGATGGATTTTGCATGATGACTATTGTGGTGATGATGATGATGCAGTGAGCAAAAGCCCTGAGAAATGAACCCCCCACCAGTCGGGCTTCCTCAACTATTGAGGTCCTTCATGGCCATGATGCTATCCCCAAACCACATCATCAAAGATAGAGTTTTGACCACCGACACCAGGTATTCTTTGGGGACGTCAGGAAGTTGAAGATGGACAGTTTCTGAACTTCTCAGTTCCCACTTATGTTCCACGGCAGTAACTCCAGTAGCTCTTTGGTGCAGTATGGGATCGCAAATTAACGAGCCCCCACATCGACGTGTCTTTAAGGCGTTTGGGCACCTACGCCATGGGTTTACCCAGGGGTCATCCACCAGCTTTCACCATGGCTGGTGGAGTCTACCCGAAGATTCTATCGTCTCATGTCCCCACATATCCCCAGATATCCCCATATATTCTCCACATATTTCCACGTATCCCCATATATTCTCCATATATCCCCACATATCTTCCCACATACTCCCAATTTTTCCCACATGTTCCCCCATGTAACCCCCTTCAATTCCTGGATCCTTGACACCTCCTGGTGCTTACCATTCGCCACAGCGCGTGGTTCTCAGTGGCCATGCCGTCAATCAGCGCGTTCTGGTGGACCTCGCACCAGGCACCGTGTTACAGCAACCCTCCCAGGGATTGGATCATCAACCAATTATGGTCATGGTTGGTTAATAAGGTGAACTTATAGGGACAATATAAGGTACTTATACTATGTTATAGGTGAAGCATAGTTGAAGTATAGGGAGAATAACCACCAGTACTCCGAGATATAAGGTGATGATGGTGGTTATCAGTGATGAGTGATGATCAGTGACTGTCAGTTTCTGCGAAGGAAAACTCTTCTGGTAGGCTCCGGCTGTTTCCAGGAAGGTATCCTTTGAGATCATGATCAACAAGAGTCGGCCATGATCCGTGGCTGACAACATGTGCCTGTAACAATCTTGAAGGCGAAGTAATGTCATGAATTGAGAGAACCTGCTGGGTTGGTCGATCATTGTCTATAACAAAAATAAGGGATGGCTAAATGTGGTGAACCTTGTGCCAACAATTGCCAATTCTCCAATAGTTGATGTGGGATAGTTTGGCTATCAATTGGCAAACCTTAGCTGATATCTCCATATACCTCCAATCATCATCTGCAGAGACTTAAACAACAGCACACACATCACAGTAATGTCCTCGAAGATCATGTGATAATACAAAACAGGAGATGGGGGCCACCATGTCTACCCTGTGATGGTAAAACTCACCAGATCGTCAACTGGTCCACCCCACTGTGATGATCTTATGAATGCCTATGAAGTAGCTATATGATATATCGAGGATGATCCTCCCAGAAGAAACTCGCCGTCAAATGCGAGGGGCTTAGGACACCTAGGTAATGAGCTTAGGAGACCGTACATATCTTTTGTCATAGCAACATGATAGACATAAAGGACAGAAGCAACAATTTCAGCACCAAGAACAACAATTGGGTAATGAAGGCTAGCATCTCGAAACGCAAGTTGTCAGAATCAGTGTGACAAACCAGGCGGCCAAATCTCACATAAACAACTTTGCAGGGCACAAATGTTTTCCAAGGGATGCGCTACAACCTTGTGTGTATGCAGTCAGGCGGATCGTAGAAGTGAAATGGTCATGGTCAAACGATTGGCTGATCACTGATCACATCAGCTGTGTCGTGGCCTGCCCATGACTTCATGATGTAATTTCCATGCGGGCCGTCCCCATCTGCCATCCTCCTTATCATGACAATCTTAGCAGGTGCACATTGTGAGCCCTGGAAACAACTGCACTTCAGCAGATTCGACGCCAAGGAGCATCCCCCAAAGACTCCAGCGACTCGTGCATGATGTTCATCAACTCACTAATCCTGACACGGGAAGATCCTCAGAATCCGAAAACGGGAAGTTTTGGAGATGGACAAGTGGGTTCTTCAGTGCTTCAACTCGAGTGCCACAAGTGCTCCCAAAAACAGCCGCCCAGTTGAGTTGCTTGGTCGCCCCAAATGAGATGGAAAAATTTGCTGCGAAAATCACCAAGATTTCTGCTGGGTGCCATTGGTGCAGCAAAACCGTGTGTGAACGAGGCTACAGTTGAACTGAAAGAAAAAGCTCAAGCAACATGAAGCACGAAAATTGATGGGAACATCTGGTTGTTTGGAACTGATATTTGGTCACTATCACGACTATCACTGCACAATCACCCCTACTTCAATCCCAATGAGTTTGCTTGGCTATGTCCATCTGAGTTCTTGGCTCATCTGAGTTGCTGGCTCCTTTTTCTTACTTTACCCCATCCACACTGGATCTTTCAACCCATTCCAGTCAGAATCTTCACAGCATCTTGCTGGTGATTGTTGGTGTATAACCCCTGGGACCCTGGGAAACATCAATATCAATCCACAAACATCCAAAACAACGCGAAAGTTTCACAGACTTCTTGGTTGGTGGTGCTCTTGCTGATACTTTTCATGCATTAGACCCCCAACCAACGACCAACCAACCCCCAACCAACCACCAACCAATCACCAACCGATCCCCAACCCATCCCCAACCGATCCCCAACCAACCACCAACGGATCCCCAACCAACCACCAACCGATCCCCAACCCACCAATCAACCGATCCCCAACCCATCACCGTCCCTTGTTCAACAGCTCCTGGTAGTGCTCTGCGCTCTTTGTCGCAGCAGCTCCTCAAGCGACCAACAACCAGCAGCCAGGGTGCATCTTCAGGGAACCGACGCTGTCGGGCGACCAGGGAACCCAGCAGCAACCACCAGGGGCTCCGAAGTACTTCTGCAAAGCACCAAGCTCTCAACGCTTCAGATTAGGGCGATCAACTGGTAGAAAAGAAAGTGATCAAAAAATCGCAGCTTTGATTCTGAGACACTCTTGTCAATTCTTCAGATTTCTTTATTTCAAAGATTTTCAAAGAACGATATTCGGCCAATCCCAGAGAAATAAAATCGTATTGGAGAGGTTTAAGGTTTATGAGGGATAACAGGTATATATTGGAGAAACAGTCTTTGGTAAACTAGAGCTGAACATTGGGCCCCTTATTATTTGCCCGTAGCAATTGTGGCTGTCGCTTTGGAAACCCCAGAGGTCCGGGGAGAAGATTAGTGGACTCCCAGTCACGGTTGGTTGGTCATGTCCTAACTACTTCTTGAATGCTGACATCGCAATTAAAAAATCCACAGTCATCAACCCATTCTCACTTGAACCAAAATCATGATTGAAGAAAACAATCATGACGCCATTGGTATTTGATAGACGGGTTTGCCAACGATAAAGCACCAGTGCTTGTATCACTTGAAGGGATATCGTTACCACGTGGATGAGCAACCCAACCGATGCCGTAATGATGCTCAACGCACATTGATGATTATGAAGCAACCCGATTGCTATGATTTTGATGTCAGTAAACAAAGCACCCTCAAACACTTGAGTAGATAATTGGAACTATGATGCAAGAGACCAAAATACTGGTAATCACTAAAGATACAAAATCGAAAATGAACTCACAAATTGTTGGGTGTGTAATCACGTGGAGTTGAGTCTGATTAGATAGTAGCGGTTGCCAATTGTTATCAAGCCCTACCACTGGTCACCATGAGTCCCACCAATTATCATAACTGAATTCATCACTATGACAATGGCAATGATCAAAAGAACATAGAGTCACCAGCCATAACTAGCTATTGATGCCACCATCTGTTGCCAGGTGACCATGATGCCACCATGATGCCACCATGATGCCACCATTTTGTCACCGTGGTACTACCCAACAACCAACATAGTCAGCTAGGCCAGGTGCAAACGTTGCCCGCCGGCCCCCGCGGCTCCAAGCGTCCCGTCCTCGCGGGTGTCCGCGGCATCTGTGAGGCAGGCGATGAGCCTCGGCCACTAGCAGTGAGCTTGCCACACCAGTCATGATAGGTTGCTACCCATCACTTCATGATAGATATGACAGGAGAAGTTATATATATATATATATTATGATAAGTGATATGTTATAGATGTTGCTACACATAGTTTGCTACCAAAGTTAATGATAGATAGGTGATAGCTACCTAAGTTCATGATGGACTATGTGTAATACCATGATAGGTTATTATACCACCTATTACATAGGTCATGATAGGTTGATAGTTCATGTTAGCTACCTACGTTCATGATAGACTATGTGTAATACCACGATAGGTTATTATACCACCTATCACATAGGTCATGATAGGTTGATAGTTCATGTTAGCTACCTAAGTTCATGATAGACTATGTGTAATACCACGATAGGTTATTATACCACCTATTACATAGGTCATGATAGGTTGATAGTTCATGTTAGCTACCTAAGATCATGGTAGGTGATAGCTGTAATACCTATATAATAAATATATAATACCCAGTGAATCTTATTATAGCTACCTAAGTTAATGATAGATAGTTTCTAAGTTATAGTTGTAGCTATGTTAATGATAGTCATACAATGTTATAGCTAGAATGATAGATCATGATAGGCTAATAGGTGGTATCATAGCTACCAAAGTTGATGAAAGCTATAGATATCATGCCTATGTTAATGACAGTGATGATAGCTATTATAAAGAAGTCTTGTTGACATAACAAAAGGTATGGTCATAGGTGTCATTATGATGTTATTGATCACTATACCCACTCCACTTCATGGTTCCCCGGTTTTTGAGGATATCAATGTGGGCATCTCAAACAAACATAAACATTATGAACTCACAAAGGTTCAACAAGACATGCACATCTTGATGGGATGAACGGCTCAACAAAAACCCCAACTTCCCTGCAAAGACCATACAAAAAGCTGAATCGCAGCCGGGTGGGCAGGGCAAGCAGGAGACCTGCTTGGATCACCATGTCATCAACCCATGGTTCTGAAGGCCCCACTGCTTGGTTTGGACGCCCGTGGCCAAGGCAGCAGCCTCGTGAGGGACCAGGGTGATGCTGGTGCTGGTGATGGTCAATCTCAGGGTTGATGTTGATTGCTGATCGTTAATTGACATCAATGGTCAACAATTGTTCATTACTCATGGCAACATCTCATTGACATTACTTATTACTGATGGTATCTGATGGTTAACTATGGAACATGTTAACTGCACTTACTTAGGATTGAGGATGCTTCATGATTTCTGTGTCCCTAATCATGATAGTTGCAGCTGGTGTGAGATTGCTTGCGTATAACAGTCAATATTAGAATTGTAAAAGTAATCATCATGGTAATTATCAATCTTGACATGATAATCGTCCATCTTGACCTATGTATTCATCATGATTGCTTCATTGCATCTGGCATTTCTGAGTCATGTTTGACGACCTGTTGATAGCCCTGATGGCTGATCATGGTTGATGATGGTCGATCGTAGGGTGTGGGGGGACCAACAGAACAATGGCAATGGAGGTTCCCTGTGGCTTCAACTTCCAAAATGTTTCGTGGACCAATGGTAGATCCAACATGATCCAAGTGTCAATAAACCACCATGCATGTAACCATAGCTGGTGATTCACACCATCATGAATCTCACAATCCACCTTAGGGCTCCAATTTTGGCCCAAATGCACCCCGTCTTGGTGAAAATGTGTACATGCTCTTTAAAAATATGTACATACGTTGCTTCATATGCTTCTGGGACAAAGCCTGTAGCCTTGAATTCTTTAGTAAAGATTAAGCAAAGACCATGGCCATCATCATCATCACCAACACCATCACCATCATCCTGATCATGATGACTTGTATCTTCACAAGCCACGTTTGCAAAACATGTTACTGGTTGGTGCTTCGCTGCCACATCACTCGATCCCATCATCCCAGTGCACATGGTTGGTTGAGCTGCCCATCCCAAAAAATTGCCCGTCACTTGGATCCCATCATCCCCAGCTATGAAAGCAAGCCTCGTGTTTGAAACCACCAACCACTTGTTGGCAAATTCATCGGTTAAGCATTAATCAATCCTCATTCACCATGTATCAATTCATGAACCATAAATTCATCATTAATGAACTACTCATTAACCACTGATCCCTCACCCTCACTGCACCCTCCATTCACCAAGCCATCAGCGCTCATCAGCTCAGCTTGGCACTGCACCTGTTCTCGGAAGCTCTGCACTTCTTTCAGCACCAAATTCAGCGCTGCTTCGTACGCTTGGATCTTGGCCGACAGCACCTCTCGACTCGAAACGCGGAAACCGCGTGGGGCGAAAGGGTGACGGGACAGGGCCATGACGTGCCGCGGTTCCCGGGTGGTTGCTGGTGGTGGCCATGAGACTTTGAAATTTGTAGAAAAGGTCAGCAACTGTTGGTTGTTGCTATTGTAGCTCTTTGGATTGGATGTTCGGATTGGAATTGTTGCTATTGATGCTACCTTCGTTCCAAAGAAAAACAAATTGGTCTCAAGGACTACTCGTGAGGTCTCCGACCGAAGTGTTCAGGTCAGGGTCTTTCTCGGGTTGTGACAGCAACGAAACATGTTGCCCTGTCTGGTGGGGCGTAGAACTGCGGTCCGTCTCCTGTCAGACAAATTGTCCTGCATGACTCAAATGACCCGCACGTTCAACTATGGATATCTCGCATCACATTGCAATGAGATTAGCAGTCGAACCATGAGTTGTCCACACTACCAACAGTTGGGCCCGTCAGAATCTGCAGCTGTTGGTTCAGCGGCCTCGTGGTCGTGGATGAGTGCACCCACGGCAGTGAAGGCAAGGTCCATGTCGGCCTCCTCGGCTGCCTGGTGATGAAAGCCACACTCTGAGGTTCGGGACAAAACGTGCTCACCATGGATGGCGAAGGCAACGGGTTGACTAGTTGGCCAACCATGAAGTTTGTGAAATTGATCCTTCAACCCTATGGTTGATGATGACAGTTTGATCATAATTGATCCTGTCATCAATAAGATGAGAATTGATGATTCATGCGGATTCATGGGGGCAAAAACAACAACAATGACCAGCAGTAGGCAGTGCAGAATAGATGCTAATGATCATCAATGAAGATCACATGGGACTAGTTTGTCAGATTAGAATTTGATCCTGTACTCCGTAATGATGACAGCTGATGACAATTGATTCCTGATAATGATTGTGGTTCACTATGGTATGGTTGATCCTGGGTGATATGGGCTAATCATAGATTTTTCATTTACAATAACCAGTCATTAAATCATAAGCTTGGGAACAATGTCATGGTCCTTTTAGAGGATAACCCACCAAAACCAACAGCAGGGGCAAATCTGGTCATGGCATGTAATGCCAAAATAATAGAGGAGGTCGAGCAACAATGACGAAGTAAAACTACCTGCAACTCATTGAGGAGTGCAGTTCGTTCAGCCCCCAAACCCATTGGGGTTTCGTTCTTCCGGTTTGTGGAAGACTGCTATAACCACCCTCTTCAAAAGCAGCCAGCTTCTTTTGAGGAAATATCCTTGATAAAAAGGCCACTTGGTTGCTGTCGTGAGCAAATAGATGAAACGTGGAAGCATATGAGACCTGGACAATCAGTCCCCAATTAGATCAGCTTCGGATGTAGCTATTGCTATTTGGATGTTCTGCCTTTGTTGAGCAACAGATGTCCCAAAGCTTCAAGCCACTCTGGTTTTCATAAGAACCTAAGATGAGTTGTGGATGCTGGCAATTCCCTTTCACCAAGAGACCTGCGCTGCGCTTTCAGAAGCGAGAGGACTTTCCTGCGAAGCGAAACGGAATGAAAAGGACGTATCCTCGAAGGAATGAGGTGGGGGATAGGATACTTCTGAAGCGGAGGAACCCGGTGAAATGATGAGGACTCCCTGCTTGGGTGCTTCTCAAAATGATGCCCCAAATCGTGGCTATTTCGCTCTGGAAAGTTGTCCTTTAGCCAATAAATTTGAGCTCTGCATTCCTCTGGCATGTGCCTCTTGAATCAATTGCCCATGAAGATAAACATCTGACAACAGGTCAGGTACAGCTTGGTACCACTTACCTGATCAAAACATAGAATATCAAGTTGGAAGTAGACCAAAGTTTTGAAGATATCCCCAACACACATGGAAAAACATGTCGGTCGAGAAAGTTGCGTGATACCAGTATCACCCAAAACCTCATTATGCCAGCACAACAGCTACAGCAGTCGTTGCTCAAAACTTGTTGCCTTTATCCCCAGTACTGGGAATTCGCTGACAATCATCTGTATGTGAAAAAACACCTCAACGTTGAAAACAATTGAAATGCAGAAACAAATCCACATGCGCATGTATACATGCACTTTTGAATGCATGAATGCAGGCAAGTAATGGTAGGCAGGCGGGCAGGTAGGTGAATATGTATGCATGTATGTCTCTGAATAAAACACACCAGTGCCTTAAGAAACATCTCCACGGGTTCTTGTTCGCAACGAAGCATCCTCCGGTTTTGGCGACGATTGGTTTGGTTTGTTAATGATGCTTGGCTTCAACTTCACAAGATGTAGTAGAGTGCATCTCACTGCATCTTGAGGCCCAGTGTCGTCGTAGTTCCATGACTTTGAAAGCTGCGATGGTGCATTCCACTTTTTATAAAGTCACCACAAATTTTACTGCTCAGCATCGCAAATGCTGCGTTGTGATCTCTTCATCTTACTCTCGGGCTGTCTGTGCAGCCCCCTCACTTTACTGCTTCCCGGATCACTCAGAAGGCTTCAACCTGCTAAAAACTTCAAGATCCGACTCTGGGATGTTATCCTACCGGTATTTCACTGCTATTCCTAGTATTGGTTGGCTTCACCCTTCGAAGAACGGCCAAAGTGTAGACCAATGCTGTGGCAAGTGGCTGTCATCTGCATCTAGTTGCCAAAAACAAACACGTACTTCCTTAGTCAATGAATCAACAAACGCGGTGAATCAAAACCACACGAGATCAAACTCACGTAGATAAATAACCCCGAGGTCAAATCCAAATAACCCAAATAACCCAAATAACCAGGTCAACAAAAATCAACAAGTCCAATCAGTCTACTTGGAGTTTACTCACTCCGCGAGCAGATCCACGCGGCGGTGCCTCTCGAAGAGGTGGAGGTTCCCAAGCTAAACGACTGCTGGGCCCGGCCTGTGCAGACAGAGGTGGGAGGAGACCTTCAGAGGGGTGGAAAAAAACATCTTTCCACACATGTGGATGCAGATTTAAATCTCTAAATATCTTTCTAGACATCCACTCATTTTGTCTCATTATTGCGTATTTGTAAATACATGCATGCGTATACTTGTTAAAGTGAGAACGCCGTGCGAACATGCACGGATGGGTGTACTCATGTATGTCGGTCTGCCTGTTGTTATGCGTGTCATGTATATCCTCAGTTCAAAAGATTCATAGATATACCAGTAGTACCGCACAAGGCGGTGGCGGAAGTTTCCAAGATAGGAGCACTATAGGAGTGTGCAGTTGTGGTTGCGACAATGTGAGCATCGATCTGGCCACTTGACTGGCAGCCTATCTGTCTATTCTTTCTGTCTGTCTGACTGTCTATCTATCTATCT
>VSDK01017220.1:0-25472 GCA_009767595.1 Symbiodinium kawagutii | reverse complement strand
CTTAAAAATTTGCTTCGCGCGCAGGCAGCGTGCCAGTTTTGAGAATCATGAGTCATCAAAAGTGCTCCGAACATGTAGTGTTTTTACGATTTTGACTTGCAAATGTGCTTCGCGCCTAGGTTTTTTCACGATTTTGCGAGTTGCAACTTCCAAAAGTGCTCCGACACTGTAGTGTTTTTACGATTTTAACTTCCAAATGTGCTTCGCGCCTAGGTTTTTTAACGATTTTTGCACACACCTTCCGCCACAGTGCTCCGCACCCGCCGCTTTAGCGAGGTACCCTTCTGGACCCTCATGGTGCACAAAACCTTGCAAAACACAGCATTTCGCGACTTTCCTAACATTTTGGCGCGCTCGCATTCTCATCTTTCGCACATCTCATTTTTCACACATCTCATCTTTCACACATCTCTTCTTTCACACATCTGCTCAGGCGATCTGCCCTAGCTGAGTTGTCCATATTGTCGGAAGTTAGACTTCTAAACTTCCTTCGACTATCTATATATCCCTATCTCCATTTCTGACTTGCTGAAAGTGCCTGAGACGATGGCCAATGTCATGTGTAGAAATATATTCAGCTTGCCCACAATTCTTGCAAAGTGTTTCTCCCGAATCTATGGCAGGACCAGCATGATTTTTCGCTAGTCTTCCACACCAAGCAGCGAATATCAATCAACCAACCCTCCCGGTTACATTGCCTGTTGCACCAGTTTTTTTTCACTGCAGGGGTTGCTACCCTTTCACCACAGGGGTTGTAAATCGCACGGCTGGAGAGGAGCACCCACATAAGGGAAGCCGCCAGCTGAATGGATTATGGCGGGTTCCTGCCGTGGTTCTGGATACGCGTCCGACCTGAAAGTCCTACCGATAAGGGATACACGGTAGATGTGCAACGTCTCCGAACGATTGGCCTGTTGGATGTAGCCAGGAAGGATTGATTTGATACAGTAGGTGGACTCGTCTTCAGCGGCATTCACCGAGCAAATGATATCATTCATCAACAGGAGGGGAGTTAGCCTCATAGCCTTACAGTTTTCGCTTTACCAAACGTGAGCATCAAAACAAACAACTTTATTACACATTTGGAAGTTACAAAGATCAGAAAAGGATGCAACAAATGTACAGTGACATAGTGACATAGTAACTTCGATTGTTTAGAATCCTCACTTACTTATACTTCACAATAAAGGTAATAAACATAACCATAATGATATAGAATGTAATTAGTAATAATTAGTAATCATCATGATAACATAGTTCCCGGGTCAACAAAGGCAGCTCAGCTTCTTTCCTTTTGCGCAGTGAAACCTGGGGCAGATGCAATTTTCAACAGGAGGAATCCTTCACGCGAAGCGCATCCATCGCGTATGACTCAACGATGTTCCAATGACATGTGCGGCGTGTCACCCCTGCGGTTCCAAGCACTGAAAAGCCAATGGCAAAACCGTGGAATACATAGGTAACAGTACCAATAGATGCGAGTGTGTACATATTTATATCACACTGTAATAGCATTACATATTTCCTAGATCCTGGGGCTATTTTCAATACACCCTCACCAAATATACCAAATGCAGTGATGAATGTTCTCCTTAATTTCTCTTTCATCAAATCGATGTGCTTCGCCCATACCAACCTGTAGTTGACACAACTCAACGGTCAACCATTGGCCGATCCGAAATAGCGGAAATCACTGTTGCAACAAGGGTTTCTGCCTGGAAACTATGTCGGATCAACAGATTTCAAGCACCTCAATTGATCACCCTCCATATCTTCACACATCTCCAAGCCGTTGGAACCACGTTGAGCCGCGATGAGCCACCGCGAGCGTCAGTGGTTCAGCTACTCACGGTCGGACCATCCGAAAGGATCAAAGATGGCGGCATCGGCCTCGGCACGCTGTGGTTCAATCGGTGGTGGGTTCAGGTTGGTCCAGTGGGTGGTTGGCTTGGTAGCGTGGTTAGGTTTGTTGGGTTGGTTGTGTTAGTTGTGTTGGTTAGGTTAGTTGGGTTGGTTATGGTGGTTAGGGTGGTTAGGACGTTAGTTAGGTTGGTTGTGTTGGTTGTGTTGGTTGCTTGGGTCACTCTTACGATGCTGGTGCCCTTCGACAAGCTGTGGGGAGCTGTGCAAGCCGTGGTTCCCATCATCCCTCAAGGAGGCTGCAACCAACTTGTCCCACCCGGAAACCAGGTAGCGCTGCACCAAGCGGCGTTCATGGTCGGTCTTCCTTTGGCCTTGCCCAGATTCGCCATGTTCGTCATGTGCCTCGGACGGTGATCTGCTTCAGGCATCTTGTTTTGAGTCCGTGTCATGTCCCAAGCATTTCGGATAGCATACATGAGCATAAATGAGTATATATGAACAGCATATATGAACATGTACGAGCATAAATCAGCAAAATCAGCATAAGTCAGCATGAATGAGCATATATGAGATTCTATAAGTATAAATCCGCATAAATCAACATATATGGAGCATAAATCAGCATACCCGAGCGCTTGTTACACCGACGAGACCACAATGAAGGCCCTTGGACCACCTATGGTCGCCGCTGACGACTCACAATTGGGTCTTGGCACAGTTGGGATTTGATAGGGGCTATAGCGATTGATAGGTGGATACACCAATTTTCTTAGAGGCTAATCAATTGGTTAGCTATTAGTATATGTATATGGTATATCCCCATCTGTTGGATAGGCCCCTAGTATATTATAATCATTGGTATATACCATCTGTTGGATAGGCCCCTAGGGCCTAATAAGAGTGGATAACAACCAACAGCAATAGGGGATATACCAATTTTCTTAGATAGTCAATAATAGTGGATAATAACCAACAGTAATAGGGGATATACCAATTTTCTTAGATAGTCAATAATAGTGGAGGATAACCAACACTAATAGGGGATATACCAACTATGCGGTGGTTTCTTAAGCCATAGGGGACCCCCAAATGGTTGGTTTCTTACTATGAACGGTGAGTAAACTGGATGATTTAGGGGTACCGCTTTGACTTGAGCATACCCATATGAGTTGGACGCACCTGAGTCCGCATATGTCCACGTCCAATGTACTCATCTCTCACCAATACTAATTCATAGCTAGTAGAAGGAAACAGGTAACGCAGAAGAAGAAATTGATCAGGTGAACAGTGGATATTTACTGACAACAGGGTCCAGCAGCATAGGCTTGCCAAGACCCAATACCTCGACTGTCGGTAACGGAAACTACTGTATTCATGTGAAATTGCCGTGAATTTTCTCAACAGCGAGGATCACTCAATCATGACAGCCGCAGGCACCACTCATGTGTAGCGTCCACAGTAGTTAGCCCACCATTGAGCATATATTAACCATCATGATCCTATTTCTTGCAATTCAAACATTAGGATCTCTCAACAGCAAAATTGAATTCCAAGAAATCGGATCTCACTGCCCTTCGAGGGACAGGAATTCCAAGAAATCGATGGCGCCGCTGCCGTCTTTGTCCAAGGTCTCGAAGATCTTTCGGAGCTCTTCGAAGGACAGGCCTCAGCGGCCGCGATGGGAGGGGAGCACCCCACAGCTCCCCGGTTGGGGGGTGAGCTGGTGAAGCAGCTGGTGAAAATGGTGGTTTATGATGGGTTAATGAACCATTTTGTTGGGATAATCAACCATTTACAATCATTAAACCACCATCAACCACCATGAACCACCATTTCATGGTGGTTTAAAGGTGGCTTATGGTGGGTTGATGGTTGTTCATGGTTGTTTATGGTTGTTAATGGTGGTAAATAGTGCTTGGCGCTTGCGGACGTCCACCCACAGCACGTGGCAGAGACGGATAATTCAGTGGTTCAACGAACTACTCGGCACCACTGTGTAGCTGGAGGAGAATAGTGGTTAATTCATGTTAATTCATGGTGAATTAATGCTTAATAAGTCTCAATGCTTAACAAGTCAAAACCAATGGTTAACTACAGCTGGTTAACCGACTCAAATCGCTTGATTGATGAGTTGACTCATGTTGACACCTTCATTGGCTGCCAAATTTGGTGATTTCCCGAACTTGCAGCAAGCTGCCATGACGACCTAAGCTGCAGCTGTCCCCGTGACCATTTCTACACAATGCATAGTGCATAGGGACTCAGCCCTTGCAAGAAAGCCGCGATACTCACACTTCGCAAGGGGCACGCCCATGCAGAAAACAAAGTCTTATCATCCACCTGGTTATTTATATCTCAATGGTCCAATGGTGGAGATACCATGACATCGTCCTGCTGTCATTATCCTCCCGCGTGATCGTCGGCCGTGCTACACAACCTCCCATACACTTGTTGCACCTCCAATTGCTTGCTCATGAATTGCTTATCCACAACTTATTCTCCTGCTTTCCCTTCCCTTTTCACATCTTTTCACCCAACATCTCGTGTTTTTTCCCACCACCCCTGGCTTTGTTGGGGTCCTTACCTGGCCGTAGCATCAGAGGTATCCCACCTACCTGTAGCTGTAGCCGGTATCCCCCTGCCCACGTCCATGTCCCGCGTCGTTCCAAGCGCGCGCCCAAGGTGCTCTTCTGCCCCAGCAGACCGCAGGCGCGCTTCACGCCCAAGAGGTCCAGCTCGCCGCTGCCGGTGCTGTCGATGATGTCGAAGATCACACGGAACTCGTCCACCATGCCTGGGTAGTCGGAAACGGTGGAGGAGCAACCAAGGACTGGGTAGGTTGGTTAGGTTTGTTAGTAGCACTGGGTAGGTTGGTTAGTTGGCTGTGTTGGTTAAAACGTGTTAAGACAACCAATGGAGTTGGTTATGTTGGTGATGTTGGTTGGTTGCACAACCAACCACTGCAACTCCAATGCAACAAGGAAACAACAACACAATCAAGCAACACAACCGAACAACACGACCAAGCAACACAACTGAACAACACGACCAAGCAACACAACCAACACAACTCACCACAATGGCAGGTGATTGTTGGTTGAAAAGTAGTGGCTGAGCCCCTTTGTTGGTATCCGCCATCTGGACAACCTTGGGGGTTGATCAGTTGGACGTACGCACTGGTATCCCATATGTACCTGTGGTACAAGTCGGAGAGACCTAACATTTGTCAGGTGACAAAGCTACAAAAATTGAGATTACACAAGAAAACACTATCCACAGTTGACTTGATGTAGCTTTACTGGATGCAACATGGCAAAGTCAAAGGTGAGCAACAGGAGACATTGGAGCGCCCACACCCCCAAAAAAGGCACGCCCATCGGAACCATCTCTTGAAGTCACCAGCCCAGCAACATGAGTTGAGGCACAAGCAATGACGCCAAACAGCAGCATGTGCGCAGCATGTACTCAAACAGTCCAAGCTTAGTGGGATAACCATGGCCCATGGGTTGATAACCATGGTTGTTAACCAGGAAGGGATGGCGCCCTCTGACGGCACTTGGGGGCTATGCGAATCGAGGCACGCTCCTGAAGTCCCAAGTTCACACCATACGCACGGTCTTCCGCTCGCGTGCACATCGCTTGCCATTCCCTCACCTGCCACGGAATCTCTCTGGGGAGTCTCCTCGAAATATCGATGGGATTAGAAGCCGAACCAAACATGAGATGTCCATAAGCTTCTTGACACAACAGTTTTGGTTGATTTCTAACAGCTTATCAACCGAAAATCATAAGCTTCTTGACAGTGCTTGACAGTCCTGAGAAACTTCCAACAGCATGATATGATTTTCCCGTAAGTTGAGCGACACCTGCCAAACTTGGACAGCGCCACCATTTGTGCATCAGTGGTTTGGTGCCATGGTGTTGCTGTTACTATTGGCAGCACTGATGCTTGGGGCCAAGTGAAGAAACACGTGTGATGAGTTTGAACCCATTGATGACTTATGACTAAGCTTCCAGTGTTGACCGTCCAACGACGTGGTGGCTGCTTAAATGGTCAGGGGTTTATTGTTCAGACCATGATGGGTTGGAAAAACGTCGCCCTGTCGGTCAACCATTCGGGGGTACAGGCGAATCCTAGGGCCATGAAACCCACAGCAATATATGCACCGTGCAAATCAATCAAAAACCATGGTGGTTCCTCAATATGAGCGACCCCAAAAATCGTTGCTTTCTTGCTATACACACTTATCATTGTGAAAAAAAACCGCATTCCCAACCAACAAGAACCACCAACCATCGCTGATCTCGTAATTCTTCCAAGGACCATTGATTATCCATTATGAGCCACTAGTTGAGCATTGTCGTTGGTTTTATAAGCAATGTAGTTAACCATTATAAGCCACTAGTTCACGTTTAAAACCAATGGTGATAGGTGATTTATCCATTCTTAGCCACTAGTTCAGCTGGTTAACCATTGGCTTTTACATGTTTTAACCACATTTAACCACATTTAGCCACGGGTTAACCACCACTGAACCAGCATGGCCGTCACATCACCACCAGCACCACCTGCCCAGCACCCGCAGCAGCGCCTGTCGGATGAAGCGCACGAAGGCTTCGAAGTCCAAGGTCAACGGCGTGAAGCCGAATTCGTTGACGTCGTTGCTGACGCGCGGGGCACCGTGGCCGGGGGGGGGGGCGGTTGGGTGGTGGTCGTTGGCCCCGATGAAGCGCTGGGGAAGCACCAGAGAAGGTCAACAATGGTTGATGATAGGGGATGGTAACCATTGTTGACCATCACTTTATGGGGAATCATAGGGGATGATAAGCATGAATTATGAACTATCAATCATGGTTGATGATGGTTGTTGGCTATTGTTGTGATGGTTAAGTATCATTCTAACCAGCAGTTTACCATTATAAACCACAAGGTATCCGTTATAGGGCACTAGTAATCACAAATAGTTGGCTACCATTATTATGATGATGGACAATGCTGAGTTATGATGGGTGATCACCAACACTTTAAGGCAGCATAAACAACAGTGGTTGATAGGTTGATTGTGGTTTGGTGATGGTTTATGACTTGACGATGGCTTGGAACATTACAAAAACAATTCTGATATTTGATCATATTTGATGATCAACCAGGGGTAATAGAATGATCACTAGTTTTCAATTGCTTGTTTCTCCCAGCATGGCTTGCTTTCATTTCGAATACCGTTTGAGTGAGTTCCTCCTGAAATATTGGTGCAAAACTCATCAATCAAAAGGTTGATTCGCTGTGACGCGTCCCCTGTCAGCTAATCATTGTGGAAAGCATGGCGTGCAAGCGGTCCTTGACGCTGGTTGACCAACATCACCGGTGGTGAGAAGTGTGCGGCAAGTCTGCATGGTTTGAGCAAGCTAAGCCATGGAGTTATTTGTGTTTCATGTTGCTTCCCATGTTTGTTCATATCTAGAAAGGTAAAAACCTTAGTGCCGTCACAAGTTACTCCTCTGTTTCAGAAGTACTTGGATTTTTGTTTCAAACAAATCACTTCGAATCGCAACACTGTGGCATCGCTGTGTACCCCAAAGTCATTTCCCTCACCATTCTTAAGTTTCCACTGCATACAACTCTCAAAACCATTGGTTTCCATTAATATCCCTAGTCCTAATAAACAAATGGGGATGAGAGTTGTAGATAACCATATCTCTAAACCATAGTTCTAATCCTTGCATACCATCGGATGAGATTTCGCGCACTTTCACTATAGTTGCAGCCCCATTCGCTTCCCTGTCGTCTCGCCACCTCACCGGGTTGGTGACCTCTTGGGAGTTCCCCCGGGGGTGCCCGGTGGGTGCCCGGGTGGTGCCCCCCGTTGCAGCTGGGGCACAGGAAGTCGGTGATCTTCATCTGATCTTCGCGGTGCTTGGGATCCATGTGGAGCAACTCCAGGGCCTGCGCCGTTCGTAGCCATGGCAGGCCATGCCACGGTGATGTGTAGCACTTGTAGTGGCCGAAGCTGCACGATTTGTGTAGTGATTTCGGGATTTAGTTATGTAAATTTTGCAACTACTATGGCTAATTTGATGATATGGTGATTGATTTAGTAATGTATGGTAGCATGACCTACTCCTTGGCAGCAAGGCAAGACAAGGTAAGACATATGTGAGCTGTGCAATTGGCATAGCCAAGTGGTCTATAATTCAATCCCTCAAAAACACAAGGCAAGGCCTGAAAAGCACGTCAAGGCAAGATATACAGTAAGTTCCTTGACAGAAGTGATATACACTGTCTTTCTGCAACTAGATATGGTAAGATATATCAGGTTGGTGGTTTCAACCCCTATGAAAAATATTAGTCAACCAACCAACTGTTAATGATTACTAGGGAAAACAAAAACATGTGAATCAAACCACCAACCAGATATAGTCTGGCAAGATGTATCACTCCGTGTCTCAGAAGTTCCTTAAAGGCGGCGCAAGGCCCCTTGCTCACTTCAGTAATGCCCACGGCACTGACCACAGCGGTGCCAGCCTTCTTCCGCCTGGGAGGTGCCATCACGGGACGGTGGTAGAGCGGTGACTGTTGCTGGTTGAGGGCCATCATCCACTCATATCATTTCCAATTCATTCATCGTTATTTGAGGGATAACAGAAAAACCAATGGAAGATGATGTTTCATAAAACTCCAAATGAGAGGTTATCACCTAGTTTTCCACTTTATATAATCCGCTGCATGTTACTTTTTGCTGGGTATCAGGACGAATGGATATGCGCTTTCTGGTCTCTTTCACCACCAAATGGCGGCACTCATTTGTTGCTCCAAAATTGAACCACAGAAACGCTCAGAGTGGTCATGACTAATGTATAATTGAGTCATGCTGGTGATGATCTCTACGTGCACACGTTGTTTACCCTTATCTACATTCTCACCAAACAGTTTTGATCCTGACCAACAAATATATCAAGTACATAAGTATATGTATATATATATATATGTGATTACACAATTAAGTACATAAATCCTGTATCAATCATTATAATATGTATCTCAACTTGAAGCAAATTCCTCATATTATAGTGATCATATCTTGCAGCTCGTTGCTTGTGATCACTTTGCGGCACCTTCGGAGCAGGCGATTGAAGATGGGCACCAGGTCTTCCCGCAGCGAACGGCTCTGCAGTTGCCGGACCTGGAACGGAGCGGTTGGGAGATGGGTGGGTGGTGAAGGTTGGTTGGTTGGGGATGGTTAAGGGTAGAGTTGGTTGAAGTTGGTTGGTTGAGGTAGGTAGGTTGGTTTGGCTGAGGTTAGTTGAGGTTGTTTAAGGGTAAGGTTGGTTGGTCTCAACTAATCACTGAGTATCAACTCTGGTAGGTGATTGCTTGATATCATTGATATACAGTATCAAACCATGCGGCCCCCACAGCAGCGGCCTTGTTTTTCTTGAGCCAAATCGCCACGTGCATGGCGAAGGTTTCTGAATCCAAGGACTCTTCACCGTTGTGGTTACTCATCCAGCTGGATATTTCGAAAGTTGAAAGATTTCAGGGTGAAGTGGATATCGCACTCCCCCTTTTTCGGCTCGAAAAACCTAACGAGCAACGTCCCAGCCTGGATCTGAATTCGAGTCGCCCTCCTCTTTGACCCAAACAAATGGGCTCTCAGCCAGAGCTCCTGTAGAATCTCGTCCCACTGAAGGAGCCATACCTCCAGCAACATAGCCCATAGTGGATCTTCCGGCAGGCAAGGGTCCTGAGCTCGAGGCGGCTGCAGTTGCACGTCGGCCACGTTCTGCTGCGCTGTTCGGTTGCCCGATCCGAGTCTCCATCATAGTTGGCCCCCCTTTTCCTCGAGGCCTGATAATGGACTGGTCTCCTGCGGTCGGTCCATCCTCATCTGGGGCACCTTCTCGACGATGAAGTGCTCCCAATGTGCCGTCAGCACGGGACGGCCTGGCGCCGCTAGCCTTTCCGGCGCTTCGACCAGTTTCGATATAGAGGTGGCGTCCAATTTCAACTTCCAAGTCTGAGCCTGGGATGTCCTGGTGCTCGTCCATGGGTGGCGGCACCGCCATAGACACCGGGGTCCTCAACCTGAAAAAGGTATAACCTCTCCATTCCGGCATGTCAGAGGTCCTTCAGCCCGGCGTCATCCACTCATCTTCCTCAACTGTCCGCCCCCCAGAGCAGGGGAAGCGAACTGTCACCCTCGAGGGCTGCAGTTCCTGCGGCATGACTGGGATCTTCTTGTGGATGGGGTGGAACACCATCTGGTGGACTTTGGCGTGGTGGCGCACCAAGTACTGCCGAGTACCAAGGCAGATAAGGTGCCATGTGTCTTTGCTCCCTCGAGGAGCAGACTCATATGTCGCCTGTTCCCAGGGGCGATCTGCCAGCACAGGAAGGTTGGTCGGCGGCGGCACTGACATGGCTTTGATCCGCACGGTCGCAGCGCCCTTGTGCTGGGAGCCCGTTGGGCTAGGGTGGAAAAAACGGCTTTCGGTTGGAGTGGCTTCCCCACTCTCGCCTCCCCAAAAACAGCCAACCTTGGGACCATCCTTCGAACCTGGGGATCTTTCACCAACACCGGAAACCACCCCTAAGACCTCACGACGATCGAACGACGGGCCAACACCTGTCCACTCCACACCAGCTGCTCCTACCGCTCGAGATCTGGGTTCATCATCCCTCAGTCTCGCTTCATCTTGATTCCATTCCATGCTTTTCTCTTCATTTTCTTGACACTTCTTGACTCTTTGTTTTTCTCCGTTCTTTTGTTGATTCCCATCATCCATCCTACAATTCCACCACGGGCTCAGTGGTTCCCACTCGGCCCCATGGTTCAACCGTGCCTCGATCCAGTTGCTTTGCACCTGGAGCTTTGGCTTTTCTTGGTTCTTCCTCTGTACACTATCCTGTACACTCCCTTCACTATGTACACTGTCCAACTTCATAGAACGAACCAATTCTTGCCTACCTACATCTATTTCTTTTTCCTGTACAGCTTTCTGTACACTCGTCTGTACATCGTTCATGTTCCTATGTACACGATCCTGCACATCGTTCCTCTCATCTCTATGTACACGACCCTGTACATCATTCTTTTCATCCCTATGTACACGACCCTGTACATCATTCTCTTCATCACTATGCACACGACCCTGTACATCGTTCTCTTCATCTCTATGTACACGACCCCGTACATCGTTCTCGAACCGATGCCCTGCAAGCATGTAGGAGCAAAGCGCAGCCATAGTGACCAGCAGCGGCTCCCCCCAACGTGGATCTTGACGTCGCCGGCGGTGAAGCGCACCGATAGCCGCCAGTGCTGCAGCTGCCTTCGCCATCCACAGCGGACAAACCTTGGTGGTGTTTGGTTCCTGGGCAGAGCGGGGGGACACCTCAGTCGGAAGAGTGAACTCCTCAGTCGGCTCCGCAGGTGACATGGTTGGTTCCCCAGTGGTATCTCCCTGCATGGACATAAATTCCCAAAACCAAACCCATGAACCACGTGCTACGATAGGTTTAGTTAGGTAGTCCGCACACAGCTCAGACCCCTTTTGGTGGAACACTTTCCAATCCCCCAAATCCGCATTCAGCTTTTCTTTCAAACAGTTGGCTCGAAGACGCAAGTGTCTGGTCCTCCAAGGACCATCTGGTTTTGTCAACAACCCAATAGCCGTAGTGTTGTCTCCCGCTAACCATTTCTCGAAAACCGCCCCTGGTTCCCCATAGATGACTTCCAAAAGTGATTCAACCGATAAAGCCATCTGCAACCCTTCACAATGTCCTACTAACTCCGATTCAGCAGTACTCATGGTGTGAAATGGCTGGCGGGTGGATTCCCATTGAACTGGTTGGCCGGCATACAGTACGATGACCGCTTGGTTGCTTCTTCCCCCCCCGGAGCAAAGGACACATCGGTGTATACCTCTATGAGCCTCTCGTGCCTCTGGATTGGGATTTCATTGATTCCTCTATCCTCCTTACAAGGGTGATAGGTGAGTCCGTGACTTGGGGTAGCAGCCAGAAAACTCAAAACCGATTGTCCCAATTCAATGTTCTTGCTGACCGCTCTTCCCATTTGGCTGACGGCGAATCCTACATCAGGACGTGTCCTAACCGATAGCCACAACAGCTCTCCCGTGATGGCCTGAGCCTTCCGTATCAGTTCGGCCGTGATCCCCTCTTCCTCCTCTTCTGGAAGTTCCATCTTTGACATTGGTGACCACCTACCTTGACTAACCTGATGCCTTTCGAGAAGTTCCTTGGTGTATGACTGTTGGGTTATCCTAAGACCCCCGCTAGGATCCCACTTCAGCTCAACCCCCGCAAACCGTGTCCAACCTTCAGTTCCTACCGTCTCTGGTTTCGAGGTATTCCATTCCTTTTGCAATCGTTCCAAGAATCCCTCTCTGACCTCCGGAGAGGCAACTGCCATAAGGTCATCCACATACACTATCAAATGTCCGCAACACTCCGAAGCATCACCCTTTGATTTCTTCATGATTTTCCACAAGTTCACTTCCGGGGTTCGGGCTAACCAGTAATCCTGTCCCTTCCAACTCCAACTGAACCGTTCAAACACACCATCACGGTATGCTGACCAATCAGCAGGTGACGATTGGAAACCGTAAAGAGCCTTGTGTACCCTCCAACGTTCTTGGGGCGACACTATTCCAGCCATAACCATGATTTTTGGAGGGGTGACAACAACCTCTCTTGTTCCCTGTTCTGGTTTTTGCCGAGGAGCCAACAGAAACGCCGTCTTCACGTCTACCACCGACATACCCCATCCCCGTTGTACCCCATGACAAAGGACCGCCCGAGTAAGAACGCCATCCGCTCCCGAAGCGTACACATTCCCTGGTTTGTTTTCTTGAGAGGACTGAACAAGATTCCCGCACACCACAGCCCGAGCCTTCCTCTTTCCCCCTTTTTCCCCGGCCTTCAGAACACAGACCAATTTTCCCGGAACGAACTCCGTGGTGGACAAGTCCAAATCCTGAACATTCACCGGTTCAATAGCCTTGGTTTCATGAATAAGAGAGACATACTCGTTGCGGATAGCAGGTTTCCATCCTTCAAGATCTTTTCTCACTTCCTCCAATGACACCGTGGTGGTTTGTAGAACATCCGGAGGAACACCTTCCATCCCTCCTTCGTCATGACCTGGTTGTTGTCCGGCCTGGAACGCGCACAGCCTCAAGACCTTATCCTGGTGCCACTCCTCCATGCCCTGAAGATTTTCTTCAACCTCCTTCCTTTCCAAGTAGGCCAACCTGAGAACCGAGTCCTCAGCCCCGACCTGAACCTCATTGCTCCCCACAAGCCTGTCCTCGATAGCACCTGACAAACGGTCCTGGACATCCAACAACCATCCCACCTCTTCATCAAAGCTTGACCTTCGCACAATTGACTTAGAAGCCATCGGAACATCCCCACCTTCCTGGGATCCATCTGATCCACTCGCGGCATGCTCCCCCCTTCCTTCACCTTCAAAGACCTCACTTTGACCTTCAGAAACCTCACATCGACCTGAAGAACCTTCACCTTCCAAAACCTCACTTTGACCTTCAGAAGCCTCACATCGACCTGAAGAACCTTCACCTTGTTCTCCTGCTTGTGACGCTTGCGCTTGAGAGGATTGAGAGGACCCCCCCCCGGATGAACCATTCGGGTTACCCGCCGTATCCCTCAACAAAACAACCGGGTCAGGAAAGTACACGCGATGTTGATGGGGATCCAAAAGTTGTTTACCATCCAGCCGACGCCTCGGAGGCGCATTGAGGGGTGTCGCAGATTCTTCAACATCAATTGGAGCCATTGGATGCTCCTGCAGTTGTGCCAACACTTGGTCACCTTGAGGGGATGGCAAAACCGCTTCCCGAACATGCATAAGATTTCCATCCGTGGTTCGAACAACCCATCCCGACGTCATTTGGGGGCTGGGGCGCAGGATTCTACCCATGACAAAAGGGTGAGCCATCACTCCAGCATCATTCCACCGCTTACGCTTCACAGCCACTTCATGATAAAATGGCAACACGGGGGGTGTGTGACATCCAAGATACTTCAGCTGGGTTCGGAGTCGTTGCTCCGATGCAAACCGGATGGCCACTGGCCACGAAGTGGCAGGGAGCCCGGCCTGATGAAGCAATGCCCTCGTCCGTCTCTTCAGCTGATGCACTTCCGATTCACAGCGACCGTTGGCAGCTGGATCATCCCCCGGCGTGAAAGTTTGAATGAGGTTATTTTGATGGGCCCAATTGGTCACCACAGCAGCCTGGAATTCCCTAGCACGATCACTATGTAGCCGTGCTACTGGTATCCCAAGGTACCGAAACCGTGTCAACAATGCCTTCAAGGCTTCCAACGTGTCTGAAACCTTTCTGGATGGCATAGGTTGAACCATCGTCACTTGATGGATGGAGGCCGGGTGTCGGCACCATTGGATTTCCTTTTCCATGGCTTGAGTCAAATGATCCATGGAGGGTGCCGGCTTGCTAGTCCCCACCCGAAATTCTTCCTGGGGTTCAACATCATCAACCGGTGGTTCCAAAGGAAACGCTTCTTCATCGATACCCTCCCCCCAATCAGTATCCTCAACAGGTGTTTCGGGTGCAAAATCCTCCCTAACTTCTCCATGGGGTCCTGGGTCATCAGGCAAAAACCGGGGAACCGCAACCGTGGCCACCATCACATTTCGAACAGGAAGATTGGTGAGATCATCTACTGTTTTCACCAGAGGCACAATGTCAACACTCATAGACCATGATGATCCCCCAGCATTTTTCTGTCGGCGATGTGGACGCTGAGAAGCCATGGTCAACAAACACCCTCGGCAGTCCCGACGAAAAGGGATGTGCCCATTCAGGATATGTTGTTTCCACATTTCATGTTGGTCCAACCGTTTGGCACAGATCTCCCCCCCAAAAAGGTTTCCCACATGTTCCAAGAGGGCTCCACGGATCGCTTCCTTGAACCGGGGTGCCCACACTGACCAGCCAGCTGTCTGCTTGACCCTTTGGGTAGGTTCGGATGGAGGGGGGAACCCTGTTTGCCAGAACATCTAAGTTCATCCAACCATCGCATACCTTTCATGTTGGTCAGACAGCCCGTGGGTTTCACCTGCTCATGCCCAAGTCGCCCCTGATCAAAATTGAATAAGAACATGCCCTGATCCTTTTGGAACTGGTTCATTTCAGGCCACGCCCAGAACGATGGTGCATCCATTTCATTGGCAAACCGAGCTGGGTCTTCGGGGGATTCCAACACAAAACCGGGAACATTTCCATGGTCACATGCGAGCAGGTGCAAACCCAACTGCTTCAACAGTAACGCAGAGTCTCCCCAAACTTTGAACCTATCATCCTGGCTCAACCCTTCCAATCCGAACCGTTTGTCGATTCGGCCCCGGAGTGGAGGAGGTCCCGGACGAATATTCCGCAACCGTGACACTGAGCGACATGGGGGTCCCCCTACTATGCCAATCAGCCGCCCTGACCTAGCGAGAGAACACAGGTAACTCCATACCGAGGGATTGTGCAAATCCTGTTTGGGGTCATTGGCCACATCCAAAGTCAGTACCTCGATGCCCTGAGGCCACCCCTTCTTCCATTCATCAGCTGATGTGCCAGTTCCAGCAAAAACATGCAGAATCACCCCCCGAGCCCTCGATATTCGCTTTCGTACCCGGTGGTTCCATGGTAGATCCCTTCCCTCACACTCAGCATCCTGACCAACCATATACTGCAAGACGTTGTCGGGCACTTCAGGAAAACGTTTCAACCACCAAGCCCTGACATCATCACTCACCGACCCAACCGCCAGTTTGGGGCCCATTCGTCGCAACCTTTCCTGATCCTCAATCTCCTTGATTAGGGCTAAAGCCTTTCCTTCCTCAACCACCGGACAACCATTCCTCAACCAGCAACGGATCCTTCCATGACGTGGGTGGTGAATATAGCAACCTTGAGAGTCCCAAAAAATCTTGTACCCCAAGGCAATCAATCCCCGAAGTGGTACAATGGGTTCCACATCATCCCGCGTAAGAAGTGTCCCCGTCTGAACACATTGACCCAACTTGGTGGAACCAGCGGCCAACTCGACATCAACTTCAACCGCATTTTGGAGTTCCTCCCTGGTACCCTTCCTCAAAGGATTGGTGGCTCCCCCGTCCAACAAACCAGTAGCTGACAACCCTGAAATTGACTTCTTTAAAGAAATCATTTTGACGTTGGGTCTCAAGGTTTTCATCAAAGCAGTGGCCTCTTGAAGCAGGTCACCAATCCGATCGTCCTCCTTTTGAGTAACCGGTTGACTGGTTTGACCTGCTGAGCCCGACCCACCGCTCTGCGACTTGTCTCCGTCACCATTAGATCCCTGCTCGCCCGCCGGAGCGGGGGCCTTCTTGGGATCTTTCTCTTTTCCTTGACTTCCCCCTTCATTCCGAGGTCTATCCCCCTTTGTCTTGGCAACCTTCTTTTTGTCACCCGGGGGTGGATTCGTCTGTTGTGATGTGCTCATGTTTGGGCATTCCCTCTTTGTATGGCCTATCGCCGAACACCCAAAACATCGATTCTCTTTGGCCGACAAAACCGCATGAGTGAACTTGCACCTATCACCCCGCTTACAACCATCATCCGTGCACCAGAACTTACACAGCAGTGTGGAAGTAACGTTCGCAGCATTGACCGGAGTTGTCGTTCCCTTTGGTGGATCCTTGGTGGGAGTACCATTTTCACCCATAGCTCCCCCCAAAGCTTTCAACGAAGCCTTGTTGTTGAGTTTCCCATTGGTGTCCTTTGTACCCCCCCCCCCATTAACACCCAACCCTTGGTCCATTGACAGCTCAAGCTCCTCCGCTTCGGCTTGAAGGTGTTCAGAGTAAGCCAGTACCGATTCCAGGGTTGGTCTTTGATCCAACAGAAGCTGTTGACGAACCAGATTCAACCGATACGCAACCTGGGGTGACTTCAAACTCAGCAATTCTGACCCTTTGTGAACCGCACCCACCATCACCAGCGCATCCGGTAGAACTATGCCAACCTCAACCGCACGGGTCACATTTCTTCTCCAAACCCTAACCCATTGGAGAACTCCAGACACCGAGTCCCCTTGGTAACCATCCGAGATCACCTTGAGAATCTGTGAGCGTTCCCCCGATCCTCCTGGTTGAAAAGTAACCAGAAGCTTGAAAAGGATTTGTTCCGAGGTAAGTTTCCTTTCCGAGACCAGTTCCCCCTTAAGCCTTTCCGGGATAGCATTGAGGAGCATGCCCAATACCCTACGTTCCGTCCGCGGCCACTGTCCTATCTTGGGATCCAAAACAGGTTTCAACCGCAACCTTTCGAGGGGTGTTGAGTTCAGCCAACTATGTTTCAACGAGCCGCAGCAGCTCGAATCTCCTGCCACCATGATTCACTAGCATAGCTAACATCACCAACTTGGGTATCAACAATGCTCAACCAATCCCCAAACTGCAGCGGGGTCGCTTCCTCTTTCAACTTGGGAAGGTCAAAGGTTCTCAAACTTTCCCCCGGGTTTTCACCCCCACTAGCGGGTCCAAAATTGCACAATGTTTCCAAAATGCATCGATTGACCTCCATAGGGAAATGGTGGCATTGGCGGGAGTGGAGGTCGTGGTGGGGGTGGTGATCCATTCAACCCTGATCCCCCATACTTCTCATGGGGTGGGGTGACCGGTGGCGGACCTGGCGGTGGAGCAGGGACCAATCCAACTGGTTCCCTTGGTTCCCTCGGTGTTTCAAACAAACCCTCCCTTGGTTGCTGGTTCCTAGCCATCATCATCAAACCATCTTCAAACCGTTGTTGGGCTTCCCTGATACACCGTAAACGAAAAAGCTCGATAGGATCCATCAACACCTCTTTGTTGGGAGTTCCGCTGACCGAACCACCATTACCACCAATTCCAACCATTCCACCATGGTTTCCCACAAGATCACCACTGTGGCCTACACCACTGCCATCACCCGAACTGGCACTGTAGAACCCTTCCATGGTTCTTCCTACCCCATCAGTTGGTTGTTGGCCCTTTGATTCCAGGACACTTCCTAATCCAGGTTCTTTCCCCCGATTATAGCCCCCGTTCCTGAATCAAGTCCTAGCACATCAGCCAACCGTTGAGGGTCCACCATAACCGGTTCCAACAATGTCGATTTGTTCAACGCTGGGTCCCATGGAGCGTCAAGGCGCTCGTATGCCCTTCGAGCCGGGCTCCAAAAGATGTTCACTGGAACATTCTCCTGAGTTGGTACTAAGCCTAGATTGTCCTTTCGAGCTTCCAGCTCATCCTTAGGGAGCCCCGGAGGGCGACTTACCACCTGGTGATCTCCTGCGACCATTCGTCCATGTACCATGTCACCGTGACCCCTTCCACCCGCAGCATCAACCCTTGGTTCAGCAACCCCATCCCTTTGAACTTCTTCCCCATGATTTCCCCTAACCTCTCTAGGTTCAACCACTGGAACTCCATAGGGCGGCTCCAAAACAACCGGATTACCTTGGGGGTAATTGAGATCACCATGACCGGAACTCTGCGAAGGCACCGAAGCACGCTCAGGTTGACGATGTATGCGCATGCTGCGCACTCCACCGGCCCATAGTTCGACTTCTCCTCGGCAGCCAACCTGGTGGTAGACGAGGTAGATCCGCCTAGTCCTTGCTCACCCGGTTCCGACATCCGTCCAAGTCCTTGCTCACCATGTTCAGACATCCGTCTATGTCCTTGCTCACCAGGTTCTGACATCCTTCCCAGTCCTTGCTCACCAGGTTCTGACATCCTTCCCGGTCCTTGCTCACCTTCGCAAACCGGCTTCGGCATCGGCTGCAGCTCACCCAATCCCATTTCCTGCTGGATGCGGTGCAGCTGCGACTCAGCAGAGGCAGGTCCATGCTCCGGGTCACGTGGCCTGGACATAGAGCGACGTCGTCTCATAGTTCCCTCCATGGATTCACCACAGATTCGTGGTTGGGCTCATAACCCATGCGGCCCCCACAGCGGCGGCCTTGTTTTTCTTGAGCCAAATCGCCAAGTGAATGGCGGCCGTCTTTGAATCCAAGGACTCTTCACCGTTGTGGTTACTCATCCAACTGGATATTTCGAAAGTTTAAAGATTGAAGAGGGATAGGTCTTACGCAGAAAAATATGAGTCAACCAACTATTTGTTAATGATCACTATAGGGAATATAAAAAATGTTTGAAGCCACCAACCAGCTTATGATCCCTTGAGAAGCACGCATTGGTTGGTTCATATTGACCCATAGCCACATGGTTTCAAGCTATCCCCTCAGTCTCCCCTCAGACGGTTTGGGCGGTGCCCAGCGGTCCTGCGAGCGCTGCAGCATCGCTTTTGGAGGATCCAGCGGGCGGCCTGAGATGCATGGCGGAACGGATGGAATTTCCTCAGAGAAACGCTTCCAGCTATGAAATTCACAAATATGTAAACTATATATATACCCTGAAATTCCAGAAGACCTAAAAAAAGGCATTAGGACAAAGACCTAATTTGGCTTAGAAAGACCTAAAATATATACAAATATAGATATACGTGTGTATTTTTGTAGCTATGACACCAATCAGGCTAATGAGTTCCGACAAAAGGATACAAAAGGAACATGCTTTGGAATCAAACAGGTATGGAGATAGCCTGTGTGCTCACACTGCATACATGCAAGATAATATTGTTCATGCACACACATGGAATGTATTTAGATTCTAATTTGTCTGCAAAGGTCTTCTTTGTACACATGCCTGTGCCTCAGAAAAATGGCGTATTTTGCATGCATGAAAGCAAGGCTTACACTGATCCGATGCCATGAAATTGCCCTCCAACAAAATGTACTTGACCTCGACTGCTTGAAGCAGCTTGAATGTAAAACGCATATCTCTTCATAGCTTGACAACTAAATGCAAACAATTCCTTCCGTGCAGAGATGCGGATCATATCATCATGTCATAAACATGTCGCCAGTCATCCTAGCACAGAATTACAGCAACGGGCACAAACCAAAAAAGCTAGCAGTACATAGAGTGCTTGGCAGTGCATGGGGTGTTCGCAGGGCTTTTCTTCTCGGGACACTGTCCTGACTGCATGAATGATCTTCACAAACGAATGAACGAACGCATCATTACAAAAAAACTTCAACGAAAAATGTTGAGATCTTTTAATTGACAAACATATTCTCCGTCCAACAGCCGAGCTGGATCAAGAACGTGGATCGTTCGTGTGCTGAATGGTATGTTCTGGCTGTTTACCCTGAAATGAACAAGTAACATCATGTCATGATGTTAGATCTATCCACTCGTAATCTTTATCATCCAATACCACTGGGCCATCTAGTAATAGCCAGTTATTCACTATAGTGAAAGTACCATTATCCAACACAGTAACCACTTATTAACCATTAGCCATTGTTGACCATTGTTCACCAATTGGCGATAGTTAATATTAGCCATTATTAACCCCTTGTTAATCATTTTTAATCAGTATTTCTAACCCTGGAATGCGCATTCACTTCCAACAATCGTTCTCATAAGAACAAAGCTACTGTTAAATCGAAATAGATATAACATTTCAAGATTTCTTTGTCGGATATAAAGTATTGTCCAATATTTGACATTGTAAGCCCTTGTTAACCGGCTGTATTAGTTGTTACTATCCACTATAATAGCCAGTTCTGATCCCCAACCAGTCATGAACCAATGTTCACCAATTATCAGCCAGTATCAACCCCTGGTAAAATTCAATTAGCTAACTATATCTAATCATCAACCATTAGCCAATCATTAACCATTGTTCAATTAATATCAATTACAGTAATCAATGTTTCAACCAAACACCATCTAGTGAATTTACCAACCAGTTGTCAACCAATCATTAGTGAACCAATCATTCGTCAATTCATTAACCAATCACTTATTAACCCACAATCTATTGACCAGTTCACTTATCATTGGTTAACCAGTTATTAACCTAGCATTGTTCAACCCTTGTTGACCAACCACGACTTTGAACAGTGCCCAGGTGACAGATTGCGACCAAGGTTCTCGGGTCCGACACCTGGAGCGGCCAACGGGAGACTTGCAACGTGGGATCGCCAAACGTTGGTTTCTAACTTGGGGAAATGGCTATGGGTCAAGGCTTTAACCAACCAATGATAGTTGATAATGACCAACAAACTATGGGGAAAACAGCCAGGGGGACTAAGGGTTTTGACCCAAAGCCAAATAGGTGGATTTTTGTTTTTACATGTTTTTACCAGTTATGGTAGGAATGAAATGGCTGGACTTTACAGTCTTGACGGTTCAAATGGCCTCTCCTCAGCAACTTACAACTGGGAGGGGTGTCAAATTGTATTGGCATGAGGCAATATTTCTCGCGTTTCAAAGTTTCGATCCCTCCAAAGCGGAACCAATAAAAAAGCGACTGCAAAAGGCCCAAACCTGTAGCACTCTCTGCAGTCATGGCGGTCTCGGCATGATGCGCTCGGGGTATGTCTCAGACAACTCCGGGAAAATAATGCGGAAGGATTCAATGTGGTGCAATATATGGCAATATATTCTTACACTGAGTGTTTCAACATCCACTTTCAATTGTTGCCATTCGCCTGCTGCTTTCTTGGCAATCTGGAACCTGTCAGCAGCCCAACACTCGGTGCAGGCGTGCATTGATGTCCGTAACGACCAAAGATCAGTGACATAGTTCCGGGTGGGTACCACCATAGCTAACAGCAGCCCCATCTGTTCATGATGCCATACTCTGCGCAGCATGTTCCCCTTTAGGGAAGCTGCGAAACAAACACGCCGAGCCCGCTGAAGCGTGCGACCGGCGCGGTCAAGTGATATCCGCTGGCTATCATCAATAAGACCCATATCAAGTGATTCCTCCATCCACAACAGTGAGCTGATTAGTGATATAAAAAGAAAGCACATATCTTATTAAAAAAATATGTATAAAATATAGACATTGACATACGTGCCAAAGCCTGCCCATTCCATGAACATATTGCTACCGGAATACGGGGCAACAAATGAATCTAAAGTCTCCTTTTAAGACTACCAAATTGACACATACCATTCTTGAAAAACAGCCATGCAGCAGGCTCGTAAGGTGGTCCGAACGCCCTTTTTCTCTGCAGCGCGAAGGAAGTGGACCTTTAAAAGCCCTGATACCTGCGCAACGGCTGACAGTCGAGTACTTTGACTTTCTGCTAGCTCTGCAATACCTAGAGGATCGTGAGAGAAGAACACGCACCGCGCAAGGTAATGGTCATCGTCAAATCAGTGAAGGCCAAACAGACCGTCCAATAAGGCTCAATGCATTCAAATACTATCTGAAATGAATGGCGATGACCACTGGCACTGGTGAGGATTTATGATATAGAAATAGACAACTACAGTGCAACTATTCAGGATTCTTATTAGAAACAACCACCAGTAATTAGATACTAGACTATGGCAGTGAGTTACTCCAAACAATCAACAGTTGATGGTTCATGCTACGCTTCTGATCTCAAATCATTCGCTGATTCTAGCGGTGGCAGCTCACACCCAGACCATCCGCCATTGGGAAAGCATTGGGGGATATGAGGGGTATGTCTTATTATGTCATGCACAGGGATCAACACAAACTGCAAGAAGCCACATTTGTCAGCGCTGATTCTGGTTGGGAACACTACCAACAAAATATCAAGACTCCGGCTGGGGACAAGCTCATGCACACACACACACACACGCAAAACGCGTTGAAAAGCTATCAGCGATATTGAACCTCTTGATTTCGTCAGATTGAAGGGAAAGTCATCCGCTTCATTCCGCGTCCAACTCAACAACAACAGAAACTTCAAGATATTTTTCTGAGTCTTGCTGGTCTTCCCGCTCGTGGATGCAAATCCTCATGGTCACCACTACAAGCAAGAAGAAAGGAGATCGGCGAGGCAAACCAAGAGAAGCAACAAGGAAACACCAGTGGAAGATTGACAACAAAGCTTGTATGCACAACCAAAACCCAGACCGTCATTAGAATAACAGTGAAAACAACAACAATTCATCGCTTCAACAACAAGAACGCCAACAATGTCAAGAACAAGGTCAATGTTCCGCCGCGATGAGGTAACCACAACCACGCAAACACAACACCGACAACCAACCCAAAGCAAAAATAACAGAACAACAACAGCAGCAGCGACAACCACAAGCACCAGAATGACAACAGGCAAATTACAAAAACCAAGTTCTTTGTTACTTGGCAGCTTGTTGTTGTCTACAACCACAGCCAAGTTACTGCTGTAGAAGTTCTTGCAGCTTCAGAACCTGTTGGAAAACGATGCCGTGTGCTCTAACCCATCATCCACCTCATGGGATCTCACTCAAGTGATACCCTAGTTTCTGGATGCCAAAAGCGTAGTGATTCAAACATATTGAAGCATGAATGCAAACAAGAAACTCTTCAGCAAACAACACTTGAAAATGCAACTCCATGAGTTGAGATGACTTGCATGCCGAACTCTGAAACCGCTTGCAAGAGTGTCTGGATTTCCTTGAAGCAATTCAACGGGAGAATGTTGCATACAATATGTCTATGTATATATATATATATACACATATGAATAAACTCTCTCTCTCTCTCTTTCTGAGTCAAAGGAAACGTCTTCGCTGGATATACCATTGCTGCATCATATCCGCAGGGTATACCCTAGACCATCCTAGACCCTAGACTCAACTTCAACAAAGCACCAAAAGCCAAGAATTTCGAAAACGTTTCCCCGTGTTTCCAAAAATCCGATTCTGATCTCGTGAGGGGTTGGTTGCTTGGTTGCTTGGTTGCTTCGCCTGGTTGGTTACCAGGGTTGCTACTGTACCAAGGGACCGCCATCGAGTTCCCCAGCATTGCACCACTCACAGTGACCATTCCTTGGGACCAACGGCATCCAACGGCTGCGTTCGCCAGGATTTGTCTTGGTTCGCCAGGATTTGTGGATTGTATGATTCTTACATGCATCGTCTGACACGATGCTTAAATAATCCTAAATCATTCGGTATGATTGCTATTTCTGGGTGATAATGGTGGAGGATGTTCGAGGTTCATGACCTAAATCCGTACATTGCACGTTAGAGGAAAGTACGCCAAATCAAACACCCAAGCTTCTTCGGACTTCGAGATTTGAAGCATCTACCTCCCTCACGACAATAGTTACTGGGATTGAAATTTGAGATAGTGGTTTGAGGCGCCATTCCAGCAAGCTCCATTTTTCGTTATGGATAAGTCTAGGGGCAAACCAAAAAGAACTGCTCAAACTATCATCGGTGCAAATGAATAGCAATGGGGGCTAGAGCATCGCTGCTTGTTTGCACTAAATTCAGTGCAATATGCTCATAACATATTTTCATAGAAGAATATGTGTAAGTGTAAACGAATATTATAATATGTGCCTTGTTTTGACCAAGAATCACCACACAAAACCACAAAACATGTTGTCAGAGTTCCAGTGAAAAACCCAATGTTGCCATGCATTTGGCCTATGAAAGCACACACTACGTGAGTAGAATGGGACATCCGTACTCATAAACCATCACATGGCAAATAGCATATCACCACTATCTCTTTGGGCAAAAAAAGGCGGTCTGTCAAAATGGATCTCCCATTGTATACTTGGGAGCCACGATTAGCCATTACAAAGCAATATAACCCGCTACGCTACAAACCACTACGATCCATTCTCCCTCTCCCTCTCCAGCGCCATCACTCCAAGTCTCTGAGCGAGAGAAGCGCGAACATAAGACTATCCATTTTATAACTTTCCTTTGCCTCAGCATTTTTAAAAGCATCATTCACCATAAACAGCAAGCCATCATTCTCATTACATGATGGAATCCCGCAACCTCTACCAGCCATCCTCCTCATTACATGATGGAATCTCGCAACCACTACCAACCATCTTCCTCATTACATGATGGAATCCCGCAACCGCTACAACCCATCATAAAAACTTATAACATCATGGAATATGATGGAATAGTCCACCCATCATCTGATTTGCAGAATCCCACCACAACCTGCTCCAACAGATCATCCCACCATCATTACCAGCCATTAAAATCAATCTTAGCATTACTTACTAACCAAGACGGACCTGACAAAAACTTAAAACCACGATGAAAACCATTATTACAAGCCACTAAAACCAGTACTTACTACCATTACTTAACAATAAAACCAGTATGTAGCCATCATTTCTAGCCATCATTATTTACCCAAACCATTACTAAAACCACTACCATTACTAAATAAATAACGCAAAATATATTACTTATTATTTCATAGTACTTACTAACCATTGCTAAAACCACTACGGACCATTGCCCTTGGCATCACCGCTGCGCCCCCGGTTCTGCACCGAAAAACGCATGGCTTCTGGGCCTGGAGGCGCCAAATCCACGTGGCTGCCAGTGCGCAATGCCACCTGGTGGCCCTTTTCGGGTCAGGGGTTGGAACCATGGATGGATAGCCTACGGCTAACCTGTACATTAAAGTACGTATAAATACTAATGATGGTATATTGATGGTATATTGATGGTATATTGATGGTATATTGA
>VSDK01017213.1:201321-219978 GCA_009767595.1 Symbiodinium kawagutii | reverse complement strand
GTCGGACATCTACCTGAAGCCGCTGCCCGGCAAGACTGCCCCAGAGACCCTGAAAGCCATTGACAAGATGATCGTGATGGGCGCCAAGATGGATGGAAACCTCTTGAAGGCAGCAGCAGAGGCACACCACAAGGCCATTGGCAGCATTGATGCCAACGGTGTGACGTCCGCGGCCGACTACGAAGCTGTGAATGCAGCATTGGGGCGCTTGGTGGCATCCGTGCCCAAGTCCACTGTCATGGACGTGTACAATTCCATGGCTGGCATCGTTGATTCCACCGTGACCAACAACATGTTCTCGAAGGTGAATCCATTGGATGCAATGGCTGCCGCCAAGGGTTTCTACACCTTCAAGGATGTTGTGGAGGCTTCCCAGCGCTGAAGGTGAAGACCATCAGCATGAAGTTTCGACATTGCTTTGACATGCTTTAACACTTTTTTAAATCTTGTTTCTGCCTTTGCAATTGCATTGCCATCAGTGCAATTGCATTGTCATGCAGCGTCGCAGAGTGAGTGAGATGAGGGAAGAAAGGAGTTTAGACATGTTTGGACAAATTTGCATTCAAAAACATTCAAAGTCATGTGCCTGAAGTCATGACGTGTAGAGAAATCAGCTAGGCAGCCTGCATGTTCACTCTTCAGAACTGGGGTGGGAGGTAACCGATGGCTTGATGGCACTGCTAAGGAGAATGGCAACGCTCCGCTGGACGCCACTGCCTCGAGATGTCCAAGTTTCTGTCAGCGGCCCAACACGGTGAGCCAAGGTGCAGCCTTTTGACAAGACCTTGCTGGAACCGACTCCGCGGCTCGACATTAATTGAGGAGCTTAGCAGCTGTGTCTCCCGGTAGGGCATGGAATATGTGGAAGGGGGCGACCTTGCCAGAGCACCTGTGTTCATGCGAAAACACGTCAAGTTTGTGTTGGCTGCATATAACATCAGATAGGATGTGTCCAGGTTAGCTGAAATGATGTACATTCCAATTACTGGATTTGGGCCCGTTGGTTCTGCACTGGTGATACCAAGCGTGTTGTGAAACCTGGAAGGGCTGCGAAGATTTCTGCAATGCGTCAGGTTGATGCAGATGCCAACTTCGTTGGCGGAAGTGGTGAAGATGGCTGCTGCCAAGGCTCCTGGTGGATGTTGCTGTGTCAGAAGCCTTGCAATTGTCTCTTCATGGGGCTTAGAGCTGATGTTGGGCCCAGTGTTAAGCTGGGAAAGGGGCGTGATTCTCGAGTCCTCACGTGACTCCAATTGCTACTCCCTTCTCACCCTGACTTTCCACCAATGGTTTTCAAGCCCAGTAGCTAAAACTATTAGCTCTTGCGATTGCAAAAAAATGTGAGCTTTGGAAGCATGCTTTCGTGCCGTCGATGCTGGAAAGGGAGCTACAGAAATGGACGATCTACTGGGGCCTTGAGCTGGTATGTTCCCATGGTGGGATTTTCTGTGCTTGAAGCAAAGTTGGAACTCATCAGATTTTGACTTGATGGTCACACACACACACACAACACACAGCTTGACTTGGAGGCAAAGGCCAATGGAGGCAAGCTTGTGCAGGACCACTGAGTGTCATCATTCGCTGCTTTCTGGTGACTATTTGGACGGTCCACAAATTGTGTACCCTGGGTATTTGGCCAAAGTTCATGGTTTCCCTGGCAACTATCATAGTTGTGGATTGGGGGTGCCCCCATAGATGACATGCTCTTTTTCTGCTTCTTGTTGCAAGCTTTCAAGGTAAGGCTTTTAGCCCTCAAGGTGATCCTGATTGTTGATCAACATTTCCACAGCCACGGGATGTTTGTTGGCACTCCATGAGGACACGATTGAAGAAGAAGTTCCAGGCGCTCTGGAAACTGCTGGGATCACTATAGATCAGTTGGAACAGCAGTGTTAGCCAGGTTTGTTGCTGTTAAGAGAAGGGGTTGCAATGGATTGTACTTCAGAGCTACAGGGGTTCATTTTGCCTCTTCTGTGGTTCCTTTTAGCGAAGCATGTCTTGTCAGTGTCACCTGTTGCGACTTGCCGATTTGCGTCAGCAAGTTGCAGGCTTGCAACATCATTTGTTGGTTGATTCAGAGCCAAGACTGATGCGTGCTTGGCTGCAGGCGGCCCCGCAGAGACTTCTGAGGGAACTGGCGGCGGCCAGCACCTGAGGGTACTCCAGCAGACTCTGCCATTTTTACCGCGCTGTTGATAAGGGAACAAAGCGCCGGCCGCATCACAACAAGCTGTTCTGACCATTAGGCAAATCGTCGCACCACACTGTTTGACACAACTGAATCTTCCAAATTCCAGGACTTCTCAACTCACTGTTGATGCCACTCTCAGGCCCTGTGGACCTGGATCCTCAAACAAAGAAGCCAAGCGGACAATCTCTGAAAGGCAGCACTGAGGGCAAAACTGTGAGTTCCCCTGCTCACAGCTGCACGCTGGTTTCAATTGTTTTTGAGTTTGCGTTTGCACAGCTTCTGTAGAGCGCCTAAGAGCGGCACTGGCACTTGGTAGACGTGCTGACTAAAAGATCAGGAAAGAGATTTGCTTGGCAAAAACTGGCGGCATGGAATTTCAGACTCGATCTCCACAGGAAAGACAGTGACCAACTGGCTCAACCACACACTTGGGCAGGCCAGGGCAGAGTTTGTGGCCTCATATTCTGCATTAGAAATCTCTACTCTATGGAAACTTGATGAAACGGAGAATCAGAAAACCCGGAAATCAGAATCAGACTCTCCACTCATATCTGGAAACTTGATGAAACTTGGAGCTCTTTACACTGCTTTTACCGTAGCACTGTAGCCCAAGTACCGTTCAGCGCCTTTGCGTCCAGGCAACCCACAAGTTGGACAATGGAGTCGTTGCCAGTGCTGCTGCCAAGCAAGCGCAGGCGAAACGAAGATACAGCAGCAGCGTCCGAGTTTTCGAATCGCAGTTGCGTTGATCAACGTTTCCATTCCCGTTGATGCAGCATTGGTGGATGAATGACATTCCAAAAAAGCTCCGTATTTTGCTGTGCAAGTCCATGCGAGCTGGTGGAAATTGAGCTCTTAAGAAAACTGCAACGAACCCTGCTCTAGCTGTTCCTGGGATTTCCCAGCTCTTTGATTGGATCTGGCATTTTACAAAAGAGGGATGAACACCAGATTTTAACAGCTATACGGCTATTAAAAAGTCAGCTCTAGTCTAAAATGAATACAACCCCTACATAGTCTAAAATGAATACAACCCCTACATAGTCTAAAATGAATACAACCCCTACATAGTCTAAATGAATACAACCCCTACATAGTCTAAAATGAATACAACCCCTACATAGTCTAAAATGAATACAACCCCTATAGTTAACCCCTACAACCCCATAGAAAAACTGGGGATTTCCTACCCGTCACTCCACTGCGCCCCGGTAGGGTCTGGCGCATTTTGGCATCGACAACGCAGCCTTGGAGCGTTTGGGTTTGGATCACCAGGAGGGCTGGGCCGGGCCGGAGATGTTCGGCGTGTTCGCTGGGTGACATGGGTGAAGCATCATGGTTTCAAAGGATGATAGTGGTCACATATGGTTTGAAGATGGTTAGTTATACTTGATGGTTATAATTGATGGTTATGATTGATGCTTGTTAGATGGTTACAAGATGGTTAAGAATGGTCATCAAGATGGCATTGGCTAGTTCATTGAATCAGAAACCATTCTTGACAATGTTGAGAGTTGATTGATCACAAGATGATTGAACGTTGACATTTTCTTTTGAAGGTTTGAAGGTGAAGGTACGTACTATTTGCTCTCGGGTGGCTTTTTGTAACACTTTTCAAGATTTTTGTTGGTTTTTGGCACTAGACTGGTATATCATCAGTAGATGCTGGTACCCCCACACGTGTGGATTCCCGGGTTATATTCAACTATGAGGTAAATCAATAATTAGGTGTTCGAAATTAGGTAAATTTATATTCAACTCTTCGGTAAATGCTAAAGAAAAGGATAATGATTTTTGGGCTGGGGGGTTTACGCATTGATGGAGTCCACACCAACGCCTGGTCCCTCGGCTACACAGGCAGCGGACCGCGTCTATCGTGCCATGTTCGTGTACTCCCAGGGACTGCACGCAGTGCTACAAGAGGCGTGGCTGAGCCAATTCAAATCTTCAAGATATTTGGTGGTTTCTCAAGTCATAGGGGTACCCCTAAATCATCCAATATGAGTTATTTCGACTACAAAACCAATCATATTTTGGGGCACCCCAATGGCTTAAGACACCACCATAACTATAGTACTTGTTTGGCCACCATCATTGATAGCTATTATCCCCTATTATCAACCATTCTTATCCTATTATCAATGGTTCCAAGCTCCACAAAACCCTTATGAAACCATAGTTAACCATTGAAGATCAAGCTAACATGCTATAAATCCACTTAGTTACCATACTAAAGCCAGTTACCATAGTTACGCCAATGGTTCACCATAGGAAAAATGGGATTTGAAGAACTTCCCATGGCTATGGCGGCTATGGCAAGGCCGTGGGCCGCGCCAAAAACTCGTGGAGCGCCTTGCTGGTCTTGTGGCGAGCCTTTCAAGCCGTGCTGGAACAGGTGGGGTGACACGAAAAGAGTCACTGGTTAGAAAGGATGGATTGGATTGGGATTGGATTGGATTGGTTGGATTGGTTGGATTGGTGGGATCAGTTGGATTGGTTGGATTCCATGTGCTTCGTTTGAGAGCTCATTTTTGATTAGCATAGACTTAAATAGCTGCCACACAAGCAATTGAAGCTGTGTTTTGCTGAAATGTGATTGTTCCTTTCAAGGAATTTGGTTGAGCAGCATTTGACCTGCTGGAGAGTGTTGGAGCTGGTTGTTCCTGTGCTTTTGCTCTCGCCCCAGGCAGGGCAAAGCGATGAGCACGGCTCTGAGAGCCTAGCTGCTCTGGTGCAACGAGGCAACGAAGAGGAAAAGGACTGCCACGGTTGCAACGGCTTGTCGAGCAATTCAAACTCCTGGCCAGGTTACCAAGCAAGTTGAGGTTCAAGATGTAATCATCCAAAGCAAAATAGAGGGGGAAGCTCATACACGCACAAACCTACACAAACCTGGGGCCACAAGGAGTTAAGTTCACATGGGCTTGATTTGTTTGGTTTCAGCCAGTCTCAAGCTGGTCCGAGGAGAGAGTTGAAGGGCAATTTCGTGATCAGATCAATGCCTTGCAAGCGCAGGCGTGGACAAGTCCTCTGAGGCATTCCATCATTGAACCAGCTTCAACCTGACTGTGGTAGCTTGGGCGCACCAACCAGGCAATGTCAATGGCTCATACTTTTGGTATAGTCGACTTAGTGGACACTTTTCTTTCTCTTTCATGTTTGGGTGTAGCTGTGCTGTACCTGCTCCATCCTCTTTCCTGCAGCTGTTTTGCAAGCTGGGCTCACCCGTTGCAGGTGGAAAGACTCACCCGAGAGCTGCGTGCTTCGAAGGATGAGTCCCAGACTGAGCTGCGAGACTTTCAGCGGCAGCTGGACTTCCTGGAAGATCCCGTGGGACCTGATTGGGACCCCCAACTGGGACCTGTTTGAACCCTTGGATCTCCGACCAACACAGCGCTGCTACTGCAAGACCGAGGCTACAGCGGGTCAAAGAGGCGCCCACAGCAGAGTCTTTGGAAGTCACAGAAGATTGCGCTTCTTGTCCCAGGGTACTGCAGTACAAGTTCTCTATTTGAGACAGAGATCCCAAGTCCACTTTGCGAGATGGTGAATCATCATGTTTTGTACACGTGTGGAGATTCCAACGCACTAGCGCTGAATCTCCGTGTTCTGCGACACGAACTTCAAGCTGTGATCTCTGCCCCTGATAGTACTCCATCCATCTCCATCCACCTCCATCCGCCAGGATGAAATGCGGATGCGCAACGAAAGCGAGAAATACAAAACGGACTTCGTCCGTGGCTCAGAACGACTCAGCGCAGCGGCGCTGCCGAGTCCACCGATGGCAACGACTTGCAACGGCACGGCTGAGGAAGCCACGGAGAAGCGCTACGAGGTGGAGCTGAAAAAGAGAGGGGATGCCGAGGCGAGCATGCGAAAAGGGATGCAATGTATACATAGATGGAGATTATATAGTTGTGAATATTATGTATTTACTATATTACATAGATACTTGTGCAATTTCATGCATTGGTATGGAGTATACACACATTTATTGATATGGATGATATTAAAGTAGAGAAGTGAAGAACAGCTCGCTCAAAGATGCAGTTATCCCTTTGACATAGTGCCACTACTGCAAGATGAACATTTCTGTTGATCGCTTCAATGCAACCGTTGCACAGACAACTTCAGTGATCTCTTTTGACTCATCAACACCCAGCACTGCGGACCCTGAGGTGAAGTATCTGGACAAAGTGCGAGAATGCGAAGCTTTAGAGGCAAAAACAATTGGGTGGTATCTGATATATCCAGCTTTTTTTGTTGGTGTAAAAAGTCCTTGAGTGCTTGTGACTTCGGACACAACACATGACCACACACTGTGGGTGCTGCAAGCGCTGCTTCGAAGGAGAATCTGAATAAAAAGGAGGATGAAAACTTGGTGCGGGGCTCAGCCAGATCATTGGTCACAGGGCGGTTTGGACATGTGAATAAAAAACCAAGTGACCGCAAGATTCGGCCTGGATTTGCAGCTGGTTTGCTCAAGTTGGCCTCAACCCAAGTCTTTCCAGCGGGTCTTGCGAAGCAATAGACCAGATGTTCATGTCCGCTGTTGTCAAGATGGGAGGCTTGCTTGTGGCCGTGCATGCAGCGTTGGATCCAGGGTTTGAAGCCCCCGCTGAAGCACTTCCGCTCGTTTCGACTGGAGCCGCCCCACCCATGAGAATTCCAAGTATGTCCCAGGCCATTGGCGAGGACCGTTTCCGAAGGAGCAATCAATGCAATTGGGGTGGTGTCAACTCCTACTTCCTTTGGGCCATGGGAGGAGCTGAGCAGGAAACCATCCTCTCAGACATGCAAAAGAGAGGGCTGAAGATGCTTCGGATTTTTGTAAGCACAGTGCCTCAGAATTTCAAAAGCACCACCAGCCAGTTCGTCCCCTTTGTTGAGTCGGATCACATGGGTGAATACAACTATACTGCCCTGGAGCTCATCAACAAGTTCATGACCAGAGCAAAAGCCCACAGTATCAAGCTGCAGATAGCACTGCATGACCGCTATGAACTTGGCTGTTGGTACTGTGATGGCTACCAGAAGGACCTGGGCTTGAACTGCCTTGCAGGCCAACCGTGTGGGCCGCTGTCGCTCTTCTGTGCTGTTGGCAGATTTTGTTTCCCTTCAAACTGGACATAAGTTTGAACTTGGTTCACAAGCAATGCCTTAAAGATAGACAGGTTTTGTCAAGAGTTTGGCAGCTTCAGGAACGATGCATCAAAGTTCTACAAGGATTCCACTGCCATCAAGGCCTTTGACAAGCGTTTGCAGACCATTCTGAACTACAAGAGTCTTGGACCAGATGGGGATAATTAGTCTTCTTTGACGGCTGAATTGTACTGAGAATACTTGAGAAAAATTGAATCGTGGGAGCGAAGTGTTGAACAGACTCGTTGGCTCCCACCTTGACCAAGGAATCCAGAGATGGGCAACCAGAGATGGGGAGATCTGAAGGAAGTCGTTGTGCCTTTGACAGCGCTTGGGTTTTTGGATCGTTGCTGCGCCATTTCTGGATGGTTTCATTCATGTGCAAATTTCCCTACGAACTTTGGATCACCAAGCCCTTTGATTCGGTTTTTGGACTTGTTACACCAAGGTTTATACCAAGTGTTCCAACTTTTATGTGTAAACCAACCAGCAATTAATCCAACCAACCAGCAATTAGTCCAACCAACCAGCAGTTAGTGAACCAACCAACCAGCAATTAGTCCAACCAACCAGCTATTAGCCAACCAACCAGCAATTAATCAACCACCCACCCACCCACCCACCCAACTCACCACCCACCCCGAACTTCATCAACGCTTTGCAGCTTCGCTGAGGCCATCTTCCAGATCCAGAACGAAGCCCAAGGCCTCGATCCACAGCCATGGGCCACCCACTGGCATTGCGATCGCGCCAAGGTCATGCGCCCGCTGATGGACCCGGTGCCTCGGAACTTTCCACAGAAAGTCGGTGGGTTTTTGATCGGGAAGGGATTTTTTTAAGGGGTTCATAACATTTCACAACCAGGGACCAGGGGTGCATAATTTTTCTAATTATTTTTTTAGGGGTTCATAACATTTCATAACCAGGGGTGAATAAGCCACAGGTTGAGAACCAGGCGTGAAGAAGCAGCGATACCACGGGTGAATGAATGGGGGTTTGGAAGGGCTAATCAGAGTAATTGGTAGCCAAATGGTGTTTTTTTAGAAAAAATAGATACCATTTCGACTTGGGGCAACTCATTGCAATCGACATCACCAAGGCCTTTTTTGGAGGGGGCATCTCAATGTGTTGATGTTTGTTACATTCCTCAAGTGTTGACGTTTGTTACCATCCCTTGCTCAAGGAGATTTTCATTGGCACGGGGGGTGGCAGAACCTTTGCTGAAAGCATGCTGCTGGAGCATTTTCAGTGTCCCGAAATCGACGTTGTCAACCTCCACGACTATGAGGAAGTGACCTGGGGTGGGATTCGTGACAACCTGCAAAAGGCCAGAGACCTTGGGCAGACCTGGGGCAAGAACCTCGGCTGACCGGTGACCGCATGGGTCCTCATAGGCAATACTTTTGATATATTGGCCATAGGACATTTGCGAAGAGTCGTTCGAAACAAATCCTCTTCCTGAAGGAAGTGGGGTGGCGGGGCCGCCTCAGAACATTGAAGAAGATTTTGTTGAAAAGATTCTGGCGAAGAAGCATGAAGAAGCCGTGGCACAGAAATATGAAAAGACATACCATTTGCACCCTGGTTCGCACATGCATCCCATTGAGTGAGCCTATGGACATAGTCCACTTTCACCGTTGGGACCACCTCATTACTGCTTTTCACGATGGTTTGGATGGGCTTGGCAACATCCCTCGTGTCATCTAAATCGCACTTGATTTTTGCGATGCAAACCTTGCACCATGTCCAGTTATGTCCAGTTCGGCGTCAGTGTTGATGTTTTGGGGCAGGTACTTGGAGGTATACAACTTGAGAGACAGAATAGCCAATCTTCGCTGAACACGGAGATATGATATTTCTACTGGTTGCGCTGTCTTGTTATTTTTTTGTCTCTTGTCCCAGGAAGGTCATCTATGAAGAGTTTGGCAGTACGAAGCGGTACTACCGAGCAGACCACCACTTTGCCGTTATCACTGCAGCTGTGAGTGTGGGCGTCCCATTCATGTCATGGCAATATATCATTCCGGGCAACACTGACGACACTGACTATGAGTGGGATGATAAGCAGGCCACATGGCCTGTCATGGTCTATGGAGTGTTGCTGGCAAATGAAACCAGAGCGGCTTTCTCCTGGTCTAACCTCGATCTTTGCACCGTCCCATAGTACGTCACCGAGAGAAAGACACCATTGACAGTTGGTAGTTCGGAGCAGAGATGAATTAGTGACGTACTATGGGATGCTATTGGCTGAGATGCCACAGTTACTTCGGAGCAGAGATGAATTAGTTCAATTTCACTTTCGCAGATATCCCGTGAACCGAAAGGTTTCCTGCGCTTGACAGGGCGCTCTCTTGAATGTTGTATAGCTGAATTTCAAAGAGCGAGCGATGTCCAGACTAAGGCATGGCTTCAACTCTCTTGAGCTGAGATGAGCCTCAAAAAGGGGGAGAACTTCGACCTCCACCGAACTTCGACCTCCACCGATCCGACGGGGGAAAGTACATATTTGCTCCTCACCCCCTCCGAAAACTTCCTCATTTCACCTTGATGTTTGAGATACTTCTGCGAAGCCATTGCCTATTCTAGAAAAAATCTAGAAATGATGGCAAGTTTGTTGGGAGAAATTAGATGATTGATACCTCCAGAAAATCATGAGAACGGCTGATATCAGTTGACAGCCTGAATGGCCAAGGATTTGAAAGAGCGTCTCTACGAGGACGGATCCATGTTTTCGGATCCAAAGCTGTGGCATTTGATGGGCCGCATCTGCAGCTCGATTGAGGTGCTGGGATTCTTGTGTTACAATGGTAGACGCTACCAGATTGGGTGTAAACAGCTGGTGAGTTACGATCAAAGATAGACTGTTTATTGATATGGATTCTTCCAGTGTGGCATGTCCTTTTTTTTGAAAGCTACCAGAGAAAATCCAATCAGATTGCATTGCCAGCGGGTTTCTTCTCCATATCCTGATATGCAGGAGTTGGCTTCCAACGCGAAAGCCAGACAGGACAGTGAAGTGGGATGATGACAGAAAAGATAGTCTACAAACTTTCAAACCCAAAGCTCGTCGATGCAGCTGCGCAGCTGACCTTGCTGTGATGCATGAAGATGGCAGGAATTGTAATCATTCCAAAGGGTCAGTTTTCAAAAAAAAGCTTGATTTTTCTGTGGTTTCCTCATCATTAACCATTGTTGTCCCTATTACTGTTGGTCATTGTCCCCCATTCCTGGTTCATTAATATTGACCCGTAGCCATTTGACGAACCTGTTTGACCCTCTTCCTTGGCCTCGACATCCGTCCAGGAGAACGACATCCTGAGCAACCAGAACAAGGTGTGGTTGCAGTGCTGTTTGGTGTGTCCGCGCGACTTTTTGTTGGACCACGTATCCTGCACGTTGAAGCAAGATCCAGCAAGCCATGTTTTAGTTACTTGTATAATCTCTGAAATAACATTTCTTTTTCAAAAGATGTATAAATGTATCTGTATATGGCAGTTTCCCAAAACCGAATCCCCACCATATCATCTCTACAAGTCAACAGAAATGGCTTCCCAGGTCCTGCCTTTGTTCTTCAGCTCTCTGCCTTGATCTCCTCGTCTTTGGGTTCCAAGGTCCTGGACGGGCAAGTGCAGTCCCTCCGACAGCAGGTCCAGGAGGCGAGCTGGCGGGAGGACATCATCGGAAGCAAAGATGGTGATGCTGGTGCAAGGGATGCTGAATCACGGCGAAATGAGCTGGTTGAGCATAGCTACTGCTACTTAGCTACTTGATTGAGTTTGTGAGTTTGACTTGATTGAGTTTGATCATCATGGCCATCATGGCCATCATGGCCATGGTCAATGGGCAAAGCTCATGGTTCTCCTGAGCTCTTGGAGGCCAGCATTTACAAGCAGCGCCTGGAGCAGCAGGCGCGGAGCTGCGGTCGAATTTCAAGGCCGCCACAGCAGCTGGGGACGGCTGGCCGAGGTTGGACTACTGAAGCAGCAGATGGAGCAGACCATGGCGAAGACCGCGGAGCTCCAGGAGTCCTGGTGGGTGGAGCAACCGCAGGGACCGACCTGCTAGGATAAGGCCTGTCGTTTTTGGGGATTTCACGACCTGGTAGATGGGAATTTCTATTGGATATGCACTATAAGGAGATGGAGGTATGCCATAGTCTCTAGGGTTTCTTTTTTGGAGTTTCGATGGGAAGTCTGGCTTTGCGGACGAAGTGCACAACACTTCAAGATGGTTCTAATCTGATTCAGGTCCTTGAATATTTTGCTACACTTGGATTTTTGAAGGTTTGAAATGCTCGTCCATAATGTTTGCCACTCGTCAGGACCAACTGGACATAGAGCAAGAAGCCAACAAGAAGCGCGGCTGCTCAGACAAATTTGCAGGGTCCATTGGGGTCACATCATGACACACTGAAGAGAAACAAATTTGAGAAAACGACCTGAATGCAACTTGTGCTCTGGACCCGACAACTTGTACTCTTTCTGCGCGCTGGGATGTAAATGGGTGTTTCTCAAAATAGGGGTACCCCTAAATCATCCACTCATAGTCATTTATAGTAATAAACCATCCATTTTTTGGGTCCCTATGGCTTGAGAAACCACCAAATGGCTTCAGAGTGTCTTGCTGACGAGTCTTAATCAACAAACCCACCCGTATCCCCGACCAGCTTCGGTTGAAGCTGTCCTTGCAGTAGGCGCAAGGTTCCCCCAAAACAGGTCAGTTGACAACAAACAATCAATAGCTGCAAAACTATAGATTTCATTTGAATAGATTACATACAGATTACAGACAGATCACACCCAGATTAGATCATATAGATTACCTATACCTATACATTCCAAGCATCGTTCAGATGGCGTACCTCCAAAATGGCCATCGCCGGCGCAGGCTCACTGAACAGATTTCTCTGGAGCAGAGACAGTGCCGGCGCATGGAGCGTGAACTGGAGGAGGGGCAGAAGTTGTGGTGGCAGAATGAATGCTGAAGGGCTGGTTCAACCACCAACCAGATATATGATATATGATTCATATATGATCATTCTCACCCATTATATCCATATATCACCATTATTAACTCCATTTTTTCTGGCATGGGTGGTTCATTCACATCTAACATCGCCCAGGCCCGGAGGATGCACGTCCAAGAGATTTGGTGAGAATGGTTGGCAGCCAACAAATGATGATTAAGAATGGTTATAGAATGATTTGTTTATGACCAATGAATGGTTATAGAATGAATTGTTTATGACCAATGTATGGTTATAGAATGAATTGTTTATGACCAATGTATGGTTATAGAATGAATTGTTTATGACCAATGTATGGTTATAGAATGAATTGTTTATGACCAATGTATGGTTATAGAATGAATTGTTTATGACCAATGTATGGTTATAGAATGAATTGTTTATGACCAATGTATGGTTATAGAATGAATTGTTTATGACCAATGTATGGTTATAGAATGAATTGTTTATGACCAATGTATGGTTATAGAATGAATTGTTTATGACCAATGTATGGTTATAGAATGAATTGTTTATGACCAATGTATGGTTATAGAATGAATTGTTTATGACCAATGTATGGTTATAGAATGAATTGTTTATGACCAATGTATGGTTATAGAATGAATTGTTTATGACCAATGTATGGTTATAGAATGAATTGTTTATGACCAATGTATGGTTATAGAATGAATTGTTTATGACCAATGTATGGTTATAGAATGAATTGTTTATGACCAATGTATGGTTATAGAATGAATTGTTTATGACCAATGTATGGTTATAGAATGAATTGTTTATGACCAATGTATGGTTATAGAATGAATTGTTTATGACCAATGTATGGTTATAGAATGAATTGTTTATGACCAATGTATGGTTATAGAATGAATTGTTTATGACCAATGTATGGTTATAGAATGAATTGTTTATGACCAATGTATGGTTATAGAATGAATTGTTTATGACCAATGTATGGTTATAGAATGAATTGTTTATGACCAATGTATGGTTATAGAATGAATTGTTTATGACCAATGTATGGTTATAGAATGAATTGTTTATGACCAATGTATGGTTATAGAATGAATTGTTTATGACCAATGTATGGTTATAGAATGAATTGTTTATGACCAATGTATGGTTATAGAATGAATTGTTTATGACCAATGTATGGTTATAGAATGAATTGTTTATGACCAATGTATGGTTATAGAATGAATTGTTTATGACCAATGTATGGTTATAGAATGAATTGTTTATGACCAATGTATGGTTATAGAATGAATTGTTTATGACCAATGTATGGTTATAGAATGAATTGTTTATGACCAATGTATGGTTATAGAATGAATTGTTTATGACCAATGTATGGTTATAGAATGAATTGTTTATGACCAATGTATGGTTATAGAATGAATTGTTTATGACCAATGTATGGTTATAGAATGAATTGTTTATGACCAATGTATGGTTATAGAATGAATTGTTTATGACCAATGTATGGTTATAGAATGAATTGTTTATGACCAATGTATGGTTATAGAATGAATTGTTTATGACCAATGTATGGTTATAGAATGAATTGTTTATGACCAATGTATGGTTATAGAATGAATTGTTTATGACCAATGTATGGTTATAGAATGAATTGTTTATGACCAATGTATGGTTATAGAATGAATTGTTTATGACCAATGTATGGTTATAGAATGAATTGTTTATGACCAATGTATGGTTATAGAATGAATTGTTTATGACCAATGTATGGTTATAGAATGAATTGTTTATGACCAATGAATGGTTATAGAATGATTTGTTTATAACATGACCAATGAATGGTTATAGAATGATTTGTTTATAACATGACCAATGAATGGTTATAGAATGATTTGTTTATGACCAATGAATGGTTAAAGAATGATTTGTTTATGACCAATGAATGGTTATAGAATGATTTGTTTATGACCAATGAATGGTTATAGAATGATTTGTTTATGACCAATGAATGGTTATAGAATGATTTGTTTATGACCAATGAATGGTTATAGAATGATTTGTGTATGACCAATGAATGGTTATAGAATGATTTGTTTATGACCAATGAATGGTTATAGAATGATTTGTTTATGACCAATGAATGGTTATAGAATGATTTGTTTATGACCAATGAATGGTTATAGAATGATTTGTTTATGACCAATGAATGGTTATAGAATGATTTGTTTATGACCAATGAATGGTTATAGAATGATTTGTTTATGACGAATGAATGGTTAAATTGTTCCATGACTCTTTGATCGCCGATGTTTGTTTGTTGTGGGGTACTGGGATAATGGTGATTGATGACTGGTTACTAGTTTTCTGCTGGAATGTCTTGATGGGGTCGTGACAGATGGGAGCAGCTTGCACAGGGCTGGCCTATGGGAGATCGGGTGGTACCATTCAGAGCTTGATCCATGCGTTCCCCGTTCACATATGGTGGGACTATGGGTGTGCTTTGTTCGGTTTGTTAGCTGAAACATTCCGATTCATGGCTTGACCTTGTTACAGCCATTTTCAACCAGGATCCATTGATTACCTTGAAATTTTTGACAATGTGGTGGTTTCTCAAAATTGGGTACACCTCAAATCATTCAGTATTTGTCATTTACAGTACTCAACCAACCATTTTTGGGCACCCTACTTTGAGAAACCACCATCTACAATGGTTCTGAAATATGGGCGGTTTAGGTGAGCTAGTTACACTCCAGTAATTTGACAGGGCAATCCAAAAATCATCATACTTTATAGAGAAACCCTGTGAGCTGATCCATGAATGGTGGATTCTCTATTGCCATGTTGGATTACCAGAGGGTATTCTGAATCTCAAATTGCCATGGAATGCGACCGGCTCGCGAGTTGCCCAAAATGCATCGCAGGATGAGCAGCACATGCGCAAGGAGGGGCCGTCGATTGCTATTTGGATCATGGTTTGCACAGTAGATTAATATCATCACCAAGAAATATGACTAGTGAGCTTCATCCCGCACTACTAACTACTGTAGGTTAGTAGCCATGTGATTTATGTCAACATCAACCAATGTCTTTGTTTTGTTTCCCATACTTCAGTGTACTTGTGACCTTGAGGAGATGGAGACTGAACGAAACTTGCTGAGGGAGAAGTTGGCCCGTTTGGAGAAGCAAGAACTCACCCTCATCGAGGACGGGGAACAGCGCAATCGACAGTGGGAAACTGATCTTGATACCACGGTGAAGCATCAATTGACCATCAGTTATATATCATTGATGGTCATTTATATATCATTGATGGTCATTTATATATCCTGCGTCGTCATTTATCATCATTGATATTGATTTCTCATCACTCATCATAATTTATCATCCTCAAGCATCATGTGCACAGTTGTTATACTGTAGAATGGCAGCAATCTGTTTAGGTTTGATCGCTGATGCACATGGATGCCAGGATCGACGAAATTTGCAGAAGCAGTTGAATGACCTCAACCTGGTTCACCGATCTGCTCAGATCGAGCTCACCCGGAAGGCAGCTTGTTGATGTTGATCGCCTCTCAGTTTCGAATCGTGAGAGATGGGATGGTTGAACCTCGCAGGAACCCCATCATGCAGAAGATGCCGCAGCGGAGTGGAATGACGATCAACAGACATATTGCACTTGCAAGTTGATGATGAGATAACATTAAGTACAGTCATGTGCTGCCAGGCTTTCTGATAATCAAGATAGTGGTGTACATTTGATAGAAGTTGAATAAGAAACAAACCGCGCATGCACCATATGTGCAGTTTGTACACACGATGTTATTGCAAGTGACAAACACAATGATATGCATTGTTTACACTGACATATTCATAGATGCTGCCAGATAAACTTGACAGCCAGTTGACAGCATAAACAATTTACAATCTATAAGCAAATCTCTAAACACCTATAAAACAACCAATCAAACAATCTAGTAAACACACATCTCTAAAATCCTTTCAAAACCCTGTAAAACCTCTGAAAAGCCATTCAAAATCCCATGAAACATACACCTCCATGGAGCTCGACTTCCACTGGAGGCCGAGCACCTTGAGCGCACCGAAAAGGCTCATCACACCTTGCAGGAGCGGATCGAGCATAGGATCAGCTTCACTTGACTAATTGGAGCTATGATTTGGTTGGTGGTTTTGAACTTTTTTTCCCCTAGTCAATATTAATGATGGTTAATAAGTGCTAATAATCATTGATAATAGGGGAATATGAGCAACAATAATGGTGAAACAATGACCCAGCAAAAATGATCGTTATACGAATGGAGACCATTGGTTGACTGGGGGTACCACTATGGTTTGGCACATACCCGTTTATTGACACATTTTTTCACGAATGTCTTGAAGCAGAAGTTGAAGATGTTGATGTTCAGATGATGGGCGCGAACCTCTGTTGAGGTCACAGGAAAATGGGTGAAGTTCATGGCAGTGGGTCAGTTCACCCTTAGTCCCCCTGGTTCCCCTATCATTAACCATAGTTTTCCCTACAGCTTTGTTGGTTATTACCCCCCATGAAATTAGTTGGTTAAAGCCTTGATCCATAGCCAATATATAGCTGGTATATATCCGCTATAACTCTTAGTTATCATCCCCTATTATGAACCATTAATTAACCAGCTAGTTAACCACTGAGGTGGAACTGGTGGATGTCTCTCACTCCGCGCAGGACAACCACCAAAAGCTTCAGGATGCTCATCGAGCCATGGGCGTAGAGGTGGACAATCTTCGGGAGGCGCGGAGGGGGGGGGACAGGGGACCAAGCGCATGGGGAGGGGCTCTCCATTACGACCAGGGACTAACCAACCAAGCACCAGTGGGACAGGGGACCAAGCATAACTATGGGGAGGGGCTCTCCATTAATGTTGGTTTCTGATTAGTGTAACCCCCCCTAAAGTAATGAAAATAGATGAAACCAACAGGTAGATACTAATCAGAAATCAACATTACTAGGGGACCAACCAAGCACCATAGTACTGGAGAGCCAAGAATAGGCGAACAGTGGCACATCTGGGGATCTACTCGAAGCATTGATGATTTAGTGCATCTGGATGTGGCGAGGTACCACGAACCCCCATGGCAATTGTTTTTTGATAGTTGGGATACTCTATCAAACGATATGTGCGTGGGGGGGAGGTACTCAACATGTTGTTTGAACTTTGAACAACCTTGTTTATCTATTTATTTATCTACCTATTCATCATGACTTGTTTGTCTCCATATTTTTTTTGAGGGGAGGTGATGTGACAGCCTTTGCGGTCACGCTGGTGGTGCCCGCTGCAGGATGTCTCTCGGCTGGATGACCAGCTCCACCGAGAGGCGGGTGGCGACGGCCTCCTTGGTACCCTGAAGCGATAGGGAAAGCCACCCCGTTGTGACGAAATGGAAGGGGCTCCAGTTGTGATCCAGTTGTGATCAAGTTGTGATCCAGTTGTGATCCAGTTGTGCAGTTTTTGGCAAAATTATATCCTGATTCTGTGTCGGAAGCAAACGGAATCAAATCGAGCAGGGGTTGCAGTTTAAACAAGCCGTTGCGTTGGCTCTAGCCACCTCGTGCACTAGTTTGCTTACCTGTTTGTGACTGGTGTAAACAATGTCGAACGGCCTCCTTTCCGGCTGCTTTAGCTTTGCGCCAACGTCAGTTTCGGCACCCAATGCAGTCTCAATGGAAGAGGTGAAAGCTGCCCAGAAAGCATGGGCGGATGCCATCAAGAAGATTTCCAAGACCTACCTGGATGGCGGAGACTATGTGGCTGCAGCTGCTAAGGCAGCTGGTGAACTGTACGGCTATGGTCATGGCAATGTGCTCTTCAAGCCAACAAAAGCCAAGGATGTCCAGTTCCGCCCTGAGGCAAGCCAGGCCATGTCGTACTTTGTGGGTGCCAAAGCTGTGAAGCAGGCTGATGGAATTGCTGAGGATGGTGGCTTTGCAATCAATGGCGGCAAAGGTTGGAGCGATGTTGCTGGGTGGATTACAGCAAACTTAGCTTTTCGAGCTCTTTTGGGATATGATTGATTTACCACATATAACCACTAAAAGTCAGACTTTTAGCAAGGGATCGGTGAGTCATATCCTATGTCAGTCGCTGCGAGCTACTGTCATGTCAAAGATTTCAGTCAAAAGCCACCTGGACCTAGGGCAATGTCAGCTGCTAAAAGTTGCTGCCATTTCAAAAATTGAATGAAATGAATGAACACCTGGACCTAGGTTGTCTTCTCAAACCACCAGATAGAACTGAACGGCAACGTTGCCATTGCCATGGGAAACTAC